>VZTV01082924.1:4383-50468 GCA_013400875.1 Anhinga rufa | reverse complement strand
CTAAACCATTCTATGATTCTATCGAGATGTTCATCCCTAAAAGCGCTTCTGTGCTCCCAGCCCAGCATTTTGGGGGCTCCCAGCAGCAACGCTCACAGATATCCCTGCAGCCACCGGCTGTGCCGGTGGGAGGGAGACATCAGCAGTGCTCCACGGCTTCCCCTGGACAAGGCTTTCTGCTGGGAAATGGTGCTATTTGGCAGTGGGAAAGGCAGGAAGAGATGGAGGCAGGGCAGAGACACCTTCAGGTGTGATTTCCAACTGGGTGGTTGGGAACGTTGACTGGGGGAAGGGAGAAAGAACAGCTTCTCTCTAATCTCCGACTGTTCCCAACGCTGTGATAGCAACACCCAGCGACCCAGAGAGCTTGGCTCAGCATATCCCAAGGGATTCAGGGTGGGAGCAGGTCCTGGAGCCCTGCTTGGCCCCGTGGTGCCCCGGGTGGACCCACTCCCACCTAGAATGCTCCCTGCCACCCACCCAGCTTGGCTTTTGCAGAGAGCGCAGGCGTGCACCACAGCGTAACACCCATGGCGAGATGCAATCCAACACACATGGTGCAACAAAGGGTTCACAACACCACCCTGTTGACCTTCTCCATGAGGAAAGATGCAGTCTGCTTTTTCTCCATATGGATCGTCCCACACTTGGATGCCCACGCTGCAAACCTCTTTGCTACGGGGTAGCACAGGTACTCAAATTTTGCACAGGTCTGGGGGGAAAGGGGACAAATCACAGAATCATAGAATGTCCTGAGTTGGAAGGGACCCACAAGGACCATCAAGTCCAACTCCTGTCCCTGCACAGGACAACCCCAAATTCACACCATGTCTCTGAGGGCGTTGTCCAAGTGCTTCTTGAATAGCGTCAGGTTTGGCACCGTGACTGCCTCCCTGTTCCAGTGCTCCACCACCCTCTGGGGGAAGAGCCTTTTCCTAATACCCAAGCTACCCCCCCCCTGGCACATCTTCCTGCCATTCCCTCGGGTCCTGGTGTTGGTCACCAGAGAGAAGAGATCAGTGCCTGCCCCTCCTCCTCCCCTTGTGAGGAAGCTGCAGCCCGCCATGAGCTCTGCCTTCAGCCTCCTCTTCTCCAGGCTGAACAAACCGAGTGACTTTTGCTGCTCCTTATACAGTTTCTCCTCTAAACCCTTCACCAACTTCATGGCCCTCCTCTGGACACCCTCTAGCAGCTTTAGATCCTTAATGTCCTGTGGTGCCCCAAACTGCACCCAGCGCTCGAGGTGAGGCCGCCCCAGCGCAGAGCAGAGCGGGACCATCCCCTCCCTCGCCCGGCTGCGATGCAGCGCTTGATGCACCCCAGGGCACGGCTGGCCCTCTGGGCTACCAGGGCACGCTGTTGGCTGATGGTCAACTTGCCGTCAACCAGAACCCCCACGTCCCTCTCTGCGGAGCTGCTCTCCAGCCTCTCGTTCCCCAGTCTCTGTGTACATCCAGGGTTGCCGTGCCCCATGTGCAAAATCCGGCACTTGCTCTTGTTAAACTTCATACGGTTTAAATCCACGGGAAGAGAAACACAGTGACGGTTTTGGAGTGACCATTCTTGCCTGTTTATAAAAATGCATCTTCCCCAACAATGCATGATGTAAGTGAGCTTCTGCCCTTTTAATGTAACTTAACTTTGGGGACTTGGGAGCAGCTCCCCGCACTGACCTTTGGGATAAAGTGGCAGCCCTGCTGAGCCGTGGGAGCTCTCTCCTTGAAAGAGCAGAAGGTTTCGGCAGCTCTGCCACCTGGGACTGATCACTGGAGTTGGCAGAGGAGCAAGGAGCTTGTCTGCTGGAGGCTGGGGATGGCATTGAGCAGCAGGAGGGCTGGGGATCCAGATGGACACACGGACATTGGCTCAATGGGGGGGACAGCACAGTGACAGCACCACTTTTCCACTGAAAAATCATTAAAAACCCCAGTTCCTATGACTTTCTCTCTCTGTCTGAGGGATCTTCAACAGCAAGTAAGTCTACAACCCAACGAGCAACCTGAAAGTAGAGTCATCTCTAAACAGTGCCCAGGCTCTGCCATTACTCCAAAATCCTATGTTTCATAGAATCATAGAATGGTTTGGGTTGGAAAGGACCTTAAAGATCATCCAGTCCAACTCCCCTATCATGGGTAAGGACATCTTCCACTAGATCAGGTTGCTCAAAGCCCCGT
This sequence comes from Anhinga rufa, assembly GCA_013400875.1. Taxonomy (NCBI): domain Eukaryota; kingdom Metazoa; phylum Chordata; class Aves; order Suliformes; family Anhingidae; genus Anhinga; species Anhinga rufa. The sequence continues at coordinate 48,294 of VZTV01082924.1, read as the reverse complement.
CCAACCTGACCTTGAATGTTTCCAATGATGGAGCATCCACAGCTTCTCTGGGCAATCTGTGTCTCACCACCCTCAGCATAAAGTATTTCTTCCTTATGCCCAATTTAAATCTACCCTGTGTCAGTTTAAAACTGTTGCCTCTTGTCCCGTCACTAGGACATTGATGCTTATTTTGGGTATGCCATTCAAGAGCAGGTATGGGAAAACCATCTCCTCTGGTGCAAAAAGCTCTGTTTAAGCAGCCGTTCTCTTGCAAACCACCTAGAAAACATACATTTGAATCAAGCAGAGGTTTGGGAGAACAGCTTTCACTTTTCCCCCACCTTTTCCCAACTTGTACTGGTCTGGACACCTCCACCTGCAGACAAGATATGGCCCAGACCAAGAATAAACGCTTGGAAAAGGCAGCGACGGGACAGCTTTCAAGGGCAGTAGTTTTTCCCAAAATAGTAGCGAGTAGAAAAGCAAACTCCTCAACCTGATAATTGCTTTAAAAAAGTGAAACAAAATTAGGGGAGAGGTAAAATAAAGACACAGCCCATTAGGGACTGAAGGCTGGGATGAATGTGGGGGCTGCTGGGCGATGGAGAGCTGGGGATGTTGGAAGCTGAGACGGTGCGGGGCCAGCTGAGATCATCTGCATGGACAAGACCTGCAAACCCCTATGGTTTATCTTCTCATTCCCCTTTTCCCAACATGGTCTGCCCAAAGCCATTCTCTATTTGGATGGGCAGCAATGGATGATGATGACTGCCCAGAAATTACACGGCTCTGGTGGCAAGGGATGGGTAGAGTTGTTGAGCCCACTTTCCAGGACAAGTGGATCCCAAGAAAAACAAGAGCAAAACCTCAGGATTTCATGTTTCATACAATATGAGGCAGAAAACCAGGGAGGGATGGACTCTCAAGCCGTGCAATCACCTTTCTGATTGGCATCAACGTGAAATAATTCCTGTATCGTCCTTAGAGCTGGGGCCAGCTCTAGTTCAATGGCACCAATCTCATGTGACGGCAAGTTGGCCTGATGAGTACTTCAGATCTGCTGCACGCTGGAAGGTTTCTAGTCCGCCACCACCTCCAGATCTCCATCCATGCAATGGCGGTGGCAACCTGCAAACCTCCTGTTAACTACGAACCCGCCTTAAGTAGATTACTGCTAATTATCGGCAGGGTGACAGCTCTTCAGAGCCTCTGCCTAACGATGTGAGACTGTAGCATGGTTCCCAGCACAAAACGGACTTGAGAAGGGGAAGAACAGGAAAAAAGAGCCTTGGCCTCAAAAAGCTGCATGGATGCATCGACTTCGCAGCCAGCGGTGACACTGCTATAGTGGGGAATGATGCCATTTTGGGGAAAAGCTGCGAAACGCAGCACCCAAGGGACTGGTTACAAATCCCTGCTGGGGGATGGTGCCACGGTCCCGGCTGGGTGCTGGGAGCGGGATGTGCCACCTCCCCGGCACAGACCTCTGAGCCAATCATTGTACCAGACCACATTTATTGGCTCCACGGCAAAAAGATACTTAATAAAGAAAACAAACCGTGTGCGACTAATCCCAGGGCTGTGTCCTCGGCTCAAGTTTCTAATGGCTTTTCCATGCTGCTCCCAGTGCTCGGCCCTTCTTCTGTAACGCCCCGTCCATCACCGCTGTTTCAGGGCTGGGATGGTGAGGCTGGGATCACCTCCCTGCCAGGCTCGGTGGCTGGAAAAGCCCTTTCTGTTTATTTACGGCAGCTCTTCTGCTCTTGCCCTGCATGCCAGAGCAAACATGCTGGGGCTGGATTGCTCTAAGGCGGTTTGCTGCTCGCTGCGTGTCAGCCAGGGTGAAGCCAAGCAGGGCTGCAGGGTGGCGGGCGCAACCTCGCGCCGGGGGCCATCTGATCCCTTCCACCTGTCGGGGTGGCTAATTATACCCCCATGGGACCCCCGCCAGCCCACAGGTTGGACCATAAAAAGAGAAGAAAGCCTCTGGTCCCTTCCAAAAGAGACAGCAGAAAACCCACAGCACCCCTAAAAACCCCTGGGGAGAAACTCCTGGCTACATCGGGTGCTGATGAGGATGCCATCATCCCACTGATGCTGTCCCCATCCCGGTCTCCCTGCTCTGGGGTTCCCCCCGCAGCCTGCCCAGAGGAGACCGGCAGCAGTGCCCGGTGCTGGGACAGTGCCCAGCTGGCAGCCCCCACGGCAGGGACTCCTCCCTGGCTGCCAGGCAGCGCTGGGTGAAATTCAAGGTGCCGCTAACGACCCACAAAGCCTTAAATGGCCCAACGGGCCCCGGCGTGCACAGGGAGCGGGACGGGGATGAGGGGGTTTGCAGGGCACAGCCTTCTTTAGCACGGACTTGGCAAAGAAGGAGGCAGCAACTGGTGCAAGGTCCCGACTCAGCCTTGGGAATGACGTTAATTAACATTTTCCATGAACAAGCTTGGCAGGAGGCAGCGGAGGGTGGAGGAAAGTGAAGCTGGGTTACTGGGCCGATCAACAATTGCCCACTGACCTTACGGGGTGGGCATGAGAGGTTCCATCCAGCCCAACATTCCCGGCTCCGCTCCACCAGCAGTTTGCGCAGGTTGAACTTCTCAAATATCTCCAGGCTTCTCTCACCCCCTGCTCAATCCCTCCTTTCCCAGCGCTGGGGTACAGCAGGTGACAAGGGACCAGCAGACGGACAAGAGATGGTAAAGTGCTGGAGCAAATCCTCATCTCCTTGGACCTGTGTCCATCTCTCTGTCCACCGTGATGGAAATAAGAGTCCACCTCCTGCCTAGAAACCTGGAGCACTGCAGCAATAAAAGCATCAAACACAGCTTCTGGGGAACGGGAGCATTAAAAGCACAAGTTAATCCCCAAAATCCAAATGCCTCAACAAAAGTGCTTTCTATTTTTGAAAGCCCTCCGCACATCCACGCAGCTTCGTGAGAGCTGTTACAGGTAGTCCCATCTCCGAGTGGCAGGATTAACAGGTTGGATTGATGTCAGGCTGTTTTAATGTCCCTCTTACTCACCACGTCTCAGCACTAAGTGGCTGTTGGGAAGCTATTGCTGGAGGTGGCGGAGCTGTTTTCTGACGCCGCTTTGAACTGACAGCCAGTAAATAGCTTTTTTTTGATGGCTTTTTTATAATTGGGTGCAGATGGAAGCAGCCTTAAAAAAAAAAAGAATTCCAGCTCCCTGTCGTTAAAACCTGGAGGACAATACATCCAATCATCATCCAGGCTGTGGAATAATGATGGAGAAATTTAGCCAACACAATTATTCTAAGGAACTTGCTCCAAAATGGGTTTCTGTCCCCAAAACAGTGTTTGGTGCCCTAGAAAAATGCTTGCAGGGAAGTGATGGCTTCTGATGGCCTTCTCCAAGCACTCGCTAGGATTTGGGATCTACCAAATGCTTTCTACCACAAAGCCGTGAACCCTCTCCCTTGGTATTTGCAGGCAATAAAACAGCATTTGAGCTAAAATACCTCCAGAGCTGGAGCAAGAATGTGGCGGTGTTTCTAAAATCACCAGGAACATCATATTTGAGATGCAGCAAAATAGCTGGGAGGGATTGAAGCGGGCAGGAAAAAGCCTTGTCCCTGCAGCATCCACTCCCTCGGCATGGTCCAGACCAATAAGAAATGACCTAAGGGATGGGGATCTCCTTCGCATCTCTTCTCCACCACCTTAGGGCTTCCTCTAAATCACCATTGACGGTTTCCTCTCATCTTGCTGCTCCTTGGTTTGAGGGTGTTACTCCTCTGTAATTGGAATTTCCCACGTAGCAAAATGATCTCAAAGAGCGCTGCACCTCCCCAGTGCGCGTGCATGCGACACCTCCAGGTTTCAGCTCCCAGCAGGAGGAGAAGTACCATAATAAAGCATTTCCAATTATGATTTTTTTTTCTTCTTGAAGTGTATTGTCTCATTTCGGAATTGCTTCCTGCCTGATCTCACTCCTCACCCCCAGCTCCCTGCACACTGGTGAGAGCTTTGCTTGGAGTCACAGCAGCCAGAGGTTGGATTTTCCAGGTTTGGTTTCTGTCAGTGTCCTGAATCAGCCTGGAGGAGAGCCGCATGGCTCTGACAACACTTGCAGACAGTGTAAGCCAAAATATAAATACAAGAAACAAGGCAAGCCAAGTGGATGGAAGAAGACCAGCCAGTGACACTGAGCAACTCAGCCCTACTCCAACCCAGAAGCACCCAGGACCAGCTGAGCCACCAGGAAAGCAAAGCCACAGACATAAGGAGGAACTGTCAAATCATAGAATGGTTTGGGTTGGAAGGGACCTTCGAAGATCATCTGGTCCAACCCCCCTGCCATGAGCAGGGAGATCTTCAACTAGATCAGGCTGCTCAGAGCCCTGTCTAACATGACCTTGGACACTTCCAGGGATGGGGCATCCACAGCTTCTCGGGGCAACCTGGGCCAGTGTCCCACCACCCTCACTGGAAAAAAAATTCTCCCTTATGTCCAATCTAAACCTACCCTCTGGCAGTTTAAAACCATTGTCCCTTGTTGTTCTGGGAAAAAGTCTCTCTCCATCTTTCTTAGAAGCCCCCTTTAAGTATTGCAAGGCACGAGAAGGTCTCCCTGGGTTGAACAACCCCAACTCTCTCAGCCTTTCTCCACACCAGAGGGGTTCCAGCCCTCGGACCATTTCCGTGGCCTCCTCTGGACCCGCTCCAACAGGTCCGTGTCTGTTCTGTGCTGGGGACCCCAGAGCTGGGCGCAGGGCTGCGGGGGGGGTCTCAGCAGAGCGGAGCAGAGGGGCAGAATCCCCTCCCTCACCCTGCTGGCCACGCTGCTCTGGATCCAGCCCAGGAGATGACTGGTTTTCTGGGCTGCGAGTGCACATTGCCAGCTCATGTCCAGTTTTCATCTACCAGTACCCCCAAGTCCTCCCCCTTCTCAATTCCTTCATTCCCCAGTCTGTACTGATACTGGGGATTGCCCCAAACCTGGTGCAGGACCTTGTACTTGGCCTTGTTGAGCTTCAGGAGGTTCACATGGGCCCACTCCTCAAGCCTGTCAAGATCCCTCTGAATGGCATCCCTTCCCTCAAGGGTACTGCTCAGCTTGGTGTCATCTGCAAACTTGCTGAGGGCGCACTCAATCCGATTACGTTGTTAATGAAGACATTAAATAGTATCGGTCCCAGTACGGACCCTTGAGGGACACCGCTTGTTACTGGTTTCCACTTGGATATTGAGCCATTGACTATAACCCTTTGGATGCAGCCATCCAGAAGGTGAATCCCCAACCTGGCATTCCCCGCTGCGTGGCAGTGTCTACGGTATTCAATCATTCCCTGCACTGCTTTGTTGAGGAACTCCACTTCCATCAGAGCCCCTGACAATCTCATCCATCGCGCCCTAAAGCTGTGATGGAGTCAGTTTCACGGGGAGAGCCCATCGATGGTAATTACCAACCCCAAATCATCACCACTGGGGATGGAGCAAGCCAGACACCCACTGAACATCCCCTGCAGTGTTGTCTGCATCAGGCATGACAGGGGGTCCACCATGTGCGTGATTCCAGGTGGCTCAGGGAAGGCGTCACCCACTGCTCACAGGATGCAGAGATCATCCGACAACAGAGAACAGGTGGGAACGAAGGGAGATCCCAGCACGGGAAGCAAAGACGAAATCTGCTCTTCTTTGCGTTCATCTCTACAGAAGTTCAGGTTGAAATCAAGAACTCTCAGCCTCATCAGTATATTCCCACTTTATAGCCATGATTCAGCAACTCCTTTTCCCCTGAACTTCTTAATTTTCATGTTTTGCGATGCACCTTCTTGTACAAAGATATTAAAGTGCAAGAGAGAAAATCACAGACCAGTATTTATCTAGGCACTATTATCAACTAGCCCAGGCTATTAAGCAGTTCAAGTTTGCCCTGATAAGCAACATCTTTAATGTAAGCATCTGAATGCTGTTGAAGATACTACAGTTAAATTAAAGTAGCAATAAGAACCCTCATTATGCCATTACACAGTACGGTAAATAAGATGCAACTGGAAACCCACAAAGATTTCCGCAGCGATACACGGGTAGGATTAGCCATGGAAGAAACCTGATTAGTTTTAAACCTCCTCTGCAGGCTACGAAGCGTTTTCAATGGAAAGCTCTCATCGCCAGTACTGAGATTTATCACCTACTATCAATAGCACAGCCATCGTCACCCAGAGATACACAAGGACTCAACGTCCCCAGTGAGCCAACGGGATGCACCCAGACAGATCTCAGCCTGCTCAAATCCAGCCTGGCCACCATTCGTGATCTTACGAGCAGACTCATTACCAAGCCTATCCATTTATTTTTTTTTTTAATAAAGATTTTACTTACTAATCAGTTTGTTGACTGAAGATTTCTGCCACACGTTATAGGAAAAAAAAAACCAAATCAAGCAGGCAACTCTAGCACCCAGAAAACATCTGTGAACCAGAGCCAAAATTAAAGAAAACAAAATGAAATTGCTTTTTTTAGTCGATTTTCATATGGCTGCAGTGGACTATAAAAGAGCTACCAAAGGCAGTGCTCTCCATCAGCTATTTCTGAATGACGGGAGAAGGTAAGCCACAAATCCCCTGTCCCAGAGAAGGGGCTGCCCCACTGCCCAGGAGTTTTCTCCAGACACCCAAACATGCCTGCAAGCACCAAAAATCAGTAGGTAAGTTGAGGTCCACTCAGCACACCATGAACCCACAGATGTAACAGGTGGATAAACGGCTACCATCTACAGATATGCCTAAAAAGATCACTAAAAACTCCTGGCAAACACACCCACCGCAATTTGGGTCAAAATGAAGGCGAGGGAGCCATGCCGGGGTAGCTCTCCATGCTCCATCACCAGGAAAATGGATGCTGATGCATCCACCTGGCAAACTCCTTTCCTCTTTCCCCCAGCATGCGTGTTGACATCCTACTTGAGAAAGACCGGAGACAGCTCATAACCTCTAAAACCAGCCCCACACAAAGCTTCATGCATGCAACCAGCATTTCCGTAGCTAAGACCGGGTGTTTCTACCACCTGTCTTCCATCTGAGCCCAAAACAGCTGCGTGCGAGACAGAGATAAATTTAAATCTTAAATGGCTCTTTCCCTTGCATGAGCGAGAAGGGGGAGGAGAAGCTGCCGAGATGCTTTAACGTGACACCTCCTCATCGTGCTCTCCCGCTGGAAGTCTATAAAATGGATCATCTCTTCAGAAGAAGAAATTTGCTGATGTCCAGACCCTAATGCCCAACCTTCATGAACACAGGCGGTTAAATCTGTTTGAGCTTTGACTCTTCTAATAGGAGCCGGAGTGAGTTTTATCCCCGGTGCAGAATGTGCTTGATGAAAAGAAGTTACGGAACAGGACACTGGGGCTCGGCAAGCTCATCCCCACATGAGTCATCTTTAAAGATATCACCGAGATGGAAGAGAAAAGGGATACGTCTCTAAGCAGCAAAATCATGCATGTCTTTCTCCTCTTCCTCTTCTCCAAACTTCGACCAGCTCACTCATTTCACTGATTTACAGCTTTAATGAACAAGTCCCCCAGTTGTCTCCTGGACAGCCCCTCACTGAGAGGTCCATCGATTGCATCGCCATTTCCCCATGGCCCCTCTGCTCAGGTCTGGCCAGATCCTGCACATCTACAAGATCCCATCCTTCGCTATCTGACGCTGTGAGCATGTCCCGCTGCCACCAGCTCCCTCTGAATCAAAGGGGAGACGAAATTGGAAGCATCTGTGATCGGATCATAAACATGGATGATGACATAAATATGATGGAGGTACAGCCAAGATATAGATAATTTGGGGTGGCTCAAAGCTTAGCCTTCCCCGTACCCCTCCCCATGCTAATACCGAGAGAGGAGGTTTTATATTAAGATTTCTTGCACTTCAAACAGCCCCCTGGTAGATGGGCATGGAGGAGCTTCTCAGCTTGACCAGGTCTAATTCAGTGTTGCAACCTCCTGGAGTTTGGAGATGAGCGCTTCGAGCAAGGAAATCTGCTCCTGTGATTCTTATACTTGCTAGACTCAAGAAGCTTCTGCCATCAAGCACCTCCAAGCTCTTTGCTGTCACAAAGTCTCTCGATGCTGTGGGAAGAGGAGAGCCAGTGTCCTTCACAACCACACCATATGTGACGGGTGTTGTGATGGCCACCATGACCGCCTGGGACAGAAGTCCAGGATGATCAGCATGCTGGAACAGCTCTCCTAGGAAGAAAGACTGAGAGAGGTGGAGTTGGAGAAGCCTGGAGAAGAAGAGGCTCTGGGAGGACCTTACTGTGGTCTTTCAATATAGAAAGGGGACTTATGAGAAAGATGGAGAGAGACTTTTTAGCAGGGCCTGTAGTGACAGGACGAGGGGCAATGGTTTTAAACCAAAAGAGGGTAGGGTTAGATTGGACACGAGGAACAAATTTGTTACGATGAGGATGGTGAGACACTGGCCCAGGTTGCCCAGAGAAGCTGTGGATGCTCCATCATTGGAAGTGTTCAAGGTCAGGTTGGATGGGGCTCTGAGCAACCTGATGTAGTGGGAGATGTCCCTGCCCATGGCAGTGGGGTTGGACTAAGGGATCTTTGAAGGTCCCTTCCAACCCAAACCATTCAATGATACGATGAAAAATGGAGGTGAGGTGTAATTACAGAGCTGGGAATTAGCCAGCAACTACCTGGATGAATGTGCACAGGTAGGATCCTCAATGACTGCATGTGCTCAAGGAAAAGTCAAGCTGGCTCGGGGTCAGCTTGGGACCAAGGGAAGGGATAAAAAGACCCAGAAAGACCAACATTTGATGGCTGTTGGCTGTGAGAAAAGCAAAATGCTGTTTTAGCCAGCAGGCAACAAAAACCAGCTGAGAACATGCAATATGAACAGCGTTGATCTTCACCTCTCTGTGAGAACAGATTAAGGGGAACAAGGAGCCCAGGCTGCCACGCTCCATCGCGAACCGAACACTGGATAATTAAGAGAAAACCCCAAAGACATGTAACTTAGCTGCTGCTAACACAGCTCACGTGGCTTTTCCTGAAGACCTAAAGAATTCCTAAAGAATTGTGTTACATTCAATGTATCAGACACGTAAATAAGTTTGTGGTGGGAACCTGTTAAACTTCCACCAGAAAAGGAGAAAATAATCAACCTAACGCATCATCAAGACTAGAGAAACGCAAACAAGAACAAAGCATCAGCTAAGAAGAAGTCCCCACATTTGAATTTTCTACAGAAAAATCAAGCAGCTGCCACTGTGAAAAACACCACCCTCCACCCGGGGGAGGAAAATGATTTTTCCCAAGGAAGCGACACTTCCTCAGGCAGGGTGTGCTAACCAGAGCTGCCCCTGCTAGCATGAGCGCTGCTGGTATTTTACGTGGATAAAGTGCAAATCAGAGCCCTGGCGAAAGGCTGTTGGCCGAGCAACTCAGTAGGACTGAAAAGATGGATTTTAGGAGACCGACGGGCAGTTTCAGCGCAGGTCAACCATGACAGTCCCTGCTGCGATGGCAAGTCCCCTGGTCAAGCTTCATCGGCAGGGACAGGGCTGGTATTGCCAGTCGGGGTCCCTGGGAATGATGGGCTGCCGGCAAACACCGGAGCACACAACCCCCGCTTCCCCCTGATTTATTCCAGTACATCTCCCTGTGTGTTTTCTCGGTAGCCTCGTTGTTTAATCTCACTGTCTTCCTGCTTAACAGTTCCCACGGGGGAACAATTTACCCACAGGCTTCAAGGCAGCTGATGGAAACAACATGAAGATAGGTATTTAATGCAGCACGCTCACTAATGTACACCATGGGGGAAAAGCTTATTTAATACAAAACAATTTTACAGATGCAGCAGTTAGAGGGGACCGGGCTGACTCACTTGCCTTTGCTCTGACACGCTGTGAGGGCTGGAGGACGCCAACACCAAAACCTACCCGAGCCATGATTCTTACAAATACAGTTTATTCCCCAATAAGTCCTGTTTTGTGCCTGTAAAGCAAATCTCAAGGCTCCTTGGGGTCATCTCTGGCTATTATTCAAGTGCTTGCCATAATTCCCAGGTCCAAGCTCTCAGCCACGTAGAGATCTCAGCCCACAGTTAGCCATCAAATATTACAACAGCAACCTGACGTGCAATGCATGTTATCACCTTACGAGCTCCTTTGGGCCAAGAATTATTTAGTATTATTTCATAATATTTGGGTATTATTTCAGGAGCCAAGCGTGGGTGCAGCAAGGAGAGCGGCTTGGCAGAGAAATCGCCTCTCAGACAAGCCGAGCATCAATCCTCCAGGCTCGCCGGCCACGCAGCCTACTCATGACCACATCTCCTCCTGCTTCTCCCTAGCCCCGCAGGACATGCCACCATGGCTTCGCTTGCTGGCGCTCCCTCATCCCTTGCACCCACCAGCCTCACCCCATCCTTTCCTAGTGAACCCATGCCCCAAGCAATGATGCAGGCACAAGGACCCATACGGGAGGAGGGACGGGGAACCAGAGAGGAGCATTTACCGTAGAGCAGCTAATTAAAAACATCTTCGGAAAACCCTGGGGAGCACCTGCAACAGGCCCCATTTCTCCCTCCCTTCCCACTTCCCCCTTTGGGCTTCCTCCAGTGCAGGTGAACAGCCCAGAGGGACCAGCCTCACCCAGTGTGACTATTTCATGGTGCCAGAGAAGGTCAGGGACCTCCAGGCAAGGCAGCAAGGAGATTTCTGTGGTGGGCATCACTTCATGGCTTTAGCTAAGACACGTACAATGTTGTGTTTAGAGATGAATTGAGCTACAGAGCTATTTGGAGCCATATTTCACCGATTGCTTCACCAAGCTGAACTTGCAGGTCCCTCCGCTCCCTTTAGGAAGCTGTAGGTCCATGTGTACGCACACAGGGTAGAGAAACTTCCCAACCCATCCCCGAGGAACCAGTGAGGATGCTGGAAATGGAGATCCTGGCTCTGCTACCAGCTCCCTCCTGGAAACAATTAATATTGGAGGTAACACTCCCTTAATGAAGGACGTGGTCACGCTCTCGTCCCTCTTCCCAAGCGTGGAGGGACCTTTACCCTCTACAGTCTACATTCCTGAAAAAGGGACTTGGGAATGCAAAATTAAAGCTTTCTCACTTATTCTATGTTCCTGATGAAGCCAGAGGAGGCCAGTCCCAGCATCGTTTGTACAAAGAGCTCGCACGGTCAGAATTACAATGGTCAAAGGCCAGGCAGCTTGGCCTAAGCATCCTGCAAGACATTCTAGAAAGTACTTAAGAGGCGACACTGCCAACGACATACCATAAATTATGTATAATAATGGACATTTTTTATGAAGGTCTCGTAAAAATCAGAAATCGTGCTTCTTCAGGGGACCGCAGAGAGGAAAACACAACTGGGAGAAGAGCCCAGTATGCCAGCCCCAGCACAAAAGAACCTAAATTCCTAATTACCGACCATCCTCGTTTGAGTTTATCCTTGGAAGATGCTACACCGGTGTTGCACGCCTTCGCCGTCCGCGTCTTTGTGGTTCAGACCACAGGCAAACAGCTTTCGCCGTTCCTCGGACAGGGAGAACGAGAGAAGATTTACTCCTATCCTAAATTATTCAAAAGAAAAGGGACTGCGCATCTTTAACAAGCCATCGTTTTATGAAGCAAGGTTAACATTTTTACTTGATTCAGTAGAATATTATAAACTCTCCGGGGTCTATTTGAGGACTTTCTACTTTGAGCAAAGGCACAGACTCAGCACTTTTTATATTATTTAGAGAATAAAATTAACCCTTAATGGCCCAAGCTGGTATTTCTCCTCCCCAGTTAAATATGGCCCGCTCAGCAATTTCTCCCCATATATAATTACAGGCTGCTATCCATCATCTGTAGGAGAATGCTTTTCTGACACTCTAAAAGTGACACGGTAAGCACTTTTACTAATAGAATAAATATTCTAAATATCTCTTTTATATTTTCATTTAAATTGGAATATTTTAAAAATAATTGTAGGGACCCTGCCTGCGTGGCTAGTGCTGTGCTGGAGGGAGGCGGCAGGATGCCTGTGTTTTCCTTCAGAGGAAATGTTTATCCTGCACGCAGTCCCCTCCACGCGCCACCACAAAAAGTAATTAGGCACAGACTAATTTATTAGCGTTTCCCTCCACTCCTGCTGATGTCCTGCTTTCCTTAAAGCTCTCACTTTTGGCTTTTTTCCCCCTTCCTTTTGCCTGTTTTTTTTGCTCTGTAGTGTTCTCTTTGGGAAATGATGGCTTTGCCTCGCAGAAGGCACCGTACGCTGCTGTGTTTGGGTTCTGGGACAGACTGATGGCTTTGCACGATGATGCCATGGTGATGGGTGCTCAGCACCTACAGCTTCGCTTGCTGGGTTGTACCTCTGCCAACGAGAGGTATGGGAATGGAGAGAAGTAGAAGAAGAGCCCTTTGGGGCTCCAGCCCAGAGCAGCACATGGATCCAAGCATCTGACTGCTCATCCCAGCAAGTTCCCTGGTGAAAAGCAGCTGAAATCACGAGGGAGTTAGAAATCTCAGGAGCAGCAAGACTGAGCAAAACTGTGCTTAGGCAGACACTTATTCACGCATTATCTATTAAATGCAATAAAATAATATCGTTCCACAGACCCGCTGGGGCATATTTGGGATGGTGCCCTGCAAGCTGGCAGACTCAAGGCAAACAAAATGATTGTTTCATTAGCAGCTCGTTTTTTCAGCTGAAGAGCTGATTTAAAGCAGTGCTTGCAAGGTTCCTGTCGTGTTTTCAGCGCGGTACCTGGAGTCTCCAGCTCAAGGAGGAGGCTTTCACTGTCTCCTCCTGTTCGCTTGTTGTTGGCTCATGGAAGCGGTTGAACCAAGCCAGGACGCTGATGTGATGTTTTCTTCCATATCAAACGTGCCCTAGAAGCGACTAGCAAATAGCCCAGAGAGCAGACCAAGAGAAGAGGATGGCTCCCATCCTCCAGCTGGGTTCATAGAGATGGGCCAACGTTGCACAGCAAATCATAGAATCACACAATCATACAACGGTTTGAGTTGGAAGGAACCTTTGAAGGTCATCCAGTCCAACCCCCTGCCATGGGCAGGGACATCTTCAGCCACGTCAGGTTGCTCAGAGCCCCGTCCAACCTGGCCTGGAATGTCTCCAGGGATGGGGCATCTACCACCTCTCGAGGGAACCTGGGCCAGGGTCTCGCCACCTTCAGTGTAAATTATTTCTTCCTTAGATCTAGTCTGAATCTCCCCTCTTTTAGTTTAAAACCATCACCCCTTGTCTTATTACTGCAGGCCCTGCTAAAAAGTCCATCCTCATCTTATGAGCCCCCTTTAAGTACTAAAAGACCAAAAGAAGGTCTCCCCGCAGCCTTCTCTTCTCCACGCTGAACAACCCCAACTCCCTCAGCCTTTCTCCACACCAGAGGGGTTCCAGCCCTCGGACCATTTCCGTGTCCCTCCTCTGGACCCGCTCCAACAGGTCCGTGTCTATCCTGTGCTGAGGACCCCAGAGCTGGACACAGGGCTGCGGGGGGGTCTCAGCAGAGCGGAGCAGAGGGGGAGAATCCTCTCCCTCGCCCTGCTGGCCACAATGGTCAAAGGATTAGCATGGTCCAAGGATGAGTAGAAATGCCACCACATAACCCACCCCAGAAAAGCCTGGTAGCTCTCAACTACAGTGGAAAAATATCATCTTCATAAATCTCAGAGTCTACGTTTGCTTTATTCAAACCTGGTGGCAAATTGACTGGCTGCCCCTTCTGAACTACAACTGCTCGGGGTCTCTGATGTGACAGCATCGCTGCCCTCGCAAGTTTGAGATGGCAGCTGGAGGAACCAAGCAAAGGTGGCCCGTATCTTGTTCACTGGACCCAAAAGAAAACCACGTGCTCTACTAACAAAAGAGTGGTTCACACTAAGAGGCAAAAATATTACTAAATTAATGGAAAACAGCAAAAGGTGTCAGATAGGACGGTCGCTTCGATTCCCGGGGGAACGCCAGCACAGCCAACCCTCCCCCTTTAGCCACGAAGCAAGGAAAGGCGAGATCCTGCAGCATCGTTCCACCAAGGAACACAGCTTGCTGCCTCCTGCTTCTCCCCATGCTTACAAAGAAGCGGGGAGCCACGAGATATCAGATAAACCTCAAAATTTCATTTCTTCGCATGTAAAAGCCCTGAAATTCCTTTGGAAACCAGCAAGTGGCAGCTGGGTCTAGGCCCTGCTCCACGAAAGCCGCTCTCTCTCGAGCTCTGTGTGTTACGTAGGGTGCTGTAAGCTCACGGACAAGGTTGCAAGTCTACCCATGGCGAACATAAAGTCCATGTACGACTTCACTGCATTGATCTAAATCAAGAGGGCTCCCAGGACCTGGAGGTGGGCTCCATGAAGCCCCCAGGTACATCACTGGTCACAGCTTGAGGCTTAGCTGCTGCAGGCTAGGTGAGGAAGGGTAGTCCTGCTGCTACAACTGGACCACAAGATCCAAGGCTCAAGTTTTAACCCGTCACAGAGCCAGCATGCAAAATAAGCATTAATGTCTGTGGTTTTCATATGTAAAACAGACTTACAAGCTTTTTCCTTCGCTTCTCGTCTGTTTAACTGACCAATTTTCAGGGCAAATGCTATCGGCTTGAGCACCTGACTCTGGTAACATGGACACCACAGTGAGGCTCTTCCTGGGAAACACCAGCGCAACATTTGCAAGCTGCAGCCTTTAATTTGTTTCCTTTTTTTTCCTGCCTTTAAGGCAACCAAGCCACTTTGCCCATAACCCTTTGGAAAGGCACAGGACTGCTGTTCATCACATCCAGGTGTTCAGCAGCTTCCAGCTCTACGACTCCCTTCGGTGCCGTAGCTCGCACGAAAAACAGCTTGTGGCTTCAGCAAAGGCGCATCTGTCCCAGGACCCCAAGAGCTGGTCCCCTCTTTACCTTTTCTCCCATGGGGCAATAGCCTTTGAGGAAATCTTGGCACACTTCTGCCTTCCTGGACACGTAGACATGGCTGTACGGGCAGTTGCTGTTGTTGCAGATCCCCTTCAAGAAGTAGGAGCACACCGGCATCTGCAAGGGCAGAGGATGAGAAACCCGTTAGCGCTCCCCCCCGACTTGTGATTAGGAAGCGTTCCAACACCCAGAACTGAAATAAAACCATGGCATGTGTAAAATAAATATATGCCTTTTGCCAGCCACTGGTCCCAGAGGTATTTTTAGCTCTTCTATTGGTCTCCTGCAATGCAGCTCCCTGACATTACATGGTCCCAGTGAATATATGCACTGGGGGCAAACACACTTGCCGTAGCATCCTTCAGGATGCTGGAGAGAGGGTGGAAAAGATGAAACTGCCACCAGAAAGAAAACTCCCTCTGTACAGCATGGGGAATCATAATAAACTCTGCTACTACGGGGGCTTTGCTGGCACGGTGCACGTGGCAGGTTCATCTTCTGCTAATGCTCCCAACTAACCTTGAAGAGGAAAGAAGGGGTGGCTGCTCCTCGGGCTCCTCACTCACAAAAGGCACTAAGCAGAGTGCATCATCCCGTGGTGGAGGACTGAGAACACCGTTCCTGAGGGGTGATGCAGCGGCTGTGATGGGAACAGCGGCGCAGGGCTCGTGCCCAGCCTGGCTGCCCTCTCCCATGGGGGTTTCTGGCCATCGCAAAGGCCAAAACAGCATCCTGGGGGTGCCCCCGCTATTTGGCTCTTCCGCTATGGAGGTGGCTGGAGGATGCACAGCACGTGGTTAGATATAGGCTCCAGAAGGTGGGTCCTGGCAAGGGGGAAAATAAGCGCTTGCTCCTCCACAAACATTTTTTGAGAGGGGCTGCATCATGCCAAGGCATCAGCCTGGTACCCCCCAAGCACTGCAAGCGATGTGATGATGCCTGTCCCTGTGTGCTGGAGGAGGGATGCTCCAGGAGGGAGGGAAAGGAGGAGGAGAGCCCAGGCTCCTGCTGCAAGCGGTCGAGGAGAGTGGTCGGATACACGGAGCAGAGCCCCGCTCCCACGCTCAGCGCTCCCGAGCTTTAGCAGCACGACAGCCGAGGGGGAAAAGCGAACGAGCAAGGAGCCTCATCGTCCTCAAACCACAAACTTCACCTTCTGCCAGCTGTTATAATTAAAAACAAATTACCAGCCTGCTGCGATATTTCAGCATCCTTAACTCACCGGCTACCGCAGGCAACTTCCCGACCCGACTAGGCAGCTGCCAACGGGAACGTGCGCTTCCCAAAGCCGCCACGACGATCCGGCTCCTCCTGCTCAATCCCTTGCTGCTCGCCTGCACGCCAAATATCCTTACTGCTCGGCGCAGTATCGATCCCTCCGTTCACCGGTAGCATCTCAGTCCCGCCGGTTCGAGCATCCCCAAACTAATATTTACAATTCTGCAATAAGCACAGCCGAGGCTATCCGGAAAAATCCCTTTCCCTGAAGGGCACATTACGGTTTTAACTAAACTGGCTCACTTGAGGCAAAGAGAGAAGTAGAGAGAAGGAGGGGGAAGCAGAGAAGAAAGAAAACAAAGGGTGTTTCAAAAGAGAAGAGTTTATTTTTAATTGTCTTTTAACTGCAGACATTAACATAAAGGACAGGACTCTGGGGCTATCTTTTTTGGTGGTGGTGGTGTGACCGTAAATGATTCCCTTAATGTAGTTTTTGATATAGAGCCCAAATTAGCTCTAATAAAAATGGATAATAAAAGCAGCTCTTCTACAAAAATAAACTCCTCCTAGCTGTCAAGCCTGAGCCATTATCAAGAGGAAGCAGCACTCTCATTTCAATTAACCTTGTTTGCACCCCACTACGTCCACACAAATAACAATAACATTAATTCAAGGCACTGGTGCGGTGCGTCCATATTAGACAGCTTTGACTATGTACACGCTTTGGAGCCAGCAGCTAATGAACCCGAAACTCAACGTGAATTTCCAAATTGCTCACAACAGAGTTTTGAAGCTCTATTAGGGAGAAAAATGCTGATTCTTTTCGAGTTCCTCAAGGGGAAAAGCTGTTGTAGCAGCAGCGGGCGGTTGCCCGAGCCCTAGCCTCTCGCTAACCTTCACTCACAAACCCATTCATTCAGATTTACCGGTTCCTCTCAATCACCGGGATGCGCCGGTGGCTCTGCCCCGTCACGAAGAAATTCCCTGCTCATCGCTTCGACGGATGCTCCTCAGCTGAGGGTTCTGCCCTGCATCCCCTGCAGAGCAAAATTCCCCAACCGCCAGCTTTCCTTCTCCTCCAGGCGCCTCTTTCCATTGCCAGAGGGATAGTTTGGGTTTTGAAAGCATCTGCAAAGCATCGTGCCCATCTGGAGCAGCCCTCCGTCCTGGAGAGCATCCTCTTCTTGGAGCAAAAGTTTTCTGGCTTAGGATGAGGAAAAGCTCCCCACTGAACCCATGCAGCTTTCCAATAGAAAACAGAGGGATTGTCCCCATTTTTCAGTGGGGAAACTGAGGCGCGGGATCACCCCGAGGTTGAGCAAGAGTTTTGTCCTCAAACTAATAGCTAAGCCCTCCCCAAGCTCTTGGTTCTTTACCTCCTGGACTGGGTACGGGGCGCCATCCCAGTGACTGAGATATACGATGACAATAACCTGAAGCTCCTCCAATGAGGAGTTTGTGGGGCTCCCCCTCACCCCATAACCACAAAGTGAAATCCAGAGTCCGGTAACGGGGCGTCAGCAAAACCGGGAACCCCCAAACCACAGCAGACACCACATCGTCATTAACCACACGAAGAAAATAATTCAATGCATTAAAAACAGCCAAAACCAAGCTGCTCCCTCAATCCCTCATCTGAGGAGCAGGTGGGATCCGCTCTAAAAAACCCACAAGCCGGGGGAAACCGCTGCCTTCCTCTGCCGAGAGACTTCACCTGCCTTTCTCCACCACTGAAAAATGAGGCTAACGCCACCTTTGCTAGTAATCACCCGGGTTAACAGGGAGCTACGGGAGTTGAAAAGCAAAGTCGCCTCTCGCTTTGGGTAGCAGCATCCCCGCAGCTATAAATCACCCTGAAACAGGCTTGAACTCCGCAAAGGAGGTTGTTTCTCTTCCAGCCCGCGTTGACGACAAGGTGGTGAGCGGAGACCTCTGAACCGCCCCTGGGGTGCCTAATCCTGCAAAAAATAATCCTCCTTCCCCACGGAGCGCGACGTGCGTGGCAAGAAACACGTGCTCCGAAAGCGTTTGTTTCTAAGGCACGTAAGAGAGCTGGCACCTGCCTGCTTCGATTGCGAGCTTGTTAATTTAATGACTCAGCTTGGGTTTAGATGCTGCTTCGGTAGCGGCAAACTGCTAAGGAAGAAGGCGAGATGGGCAGAGGCCACCCGTGCCCGTGGGACCCCTTCCCAGGGATTCTGTCCCCAAAATGCCGTCAGCAAACCAGCTCTTCTCCAAGAGACTCCAGCACAGCCACTCGTTTTTAATTCAGTTGTATTACCACGATGACATTATCGTTATTCTTCCCCGATTCCTAAGTGGTGAGGTGCTGCTAAGGGGCGAAGGCTGAGTTTTCCATGCCACGCTGCAGCCATCATTCTCCATCCATCCACCCAAAAGAGAGCCCAGAAGCCAAAAGCTTGAGGTCTTCCTTGAGGCACCAAGACACAACAGTGTTTCTGGAGGGGAAACTGAGGCCATATCTCCACCAGCAAATTAAACATGCCGCAGAATATTCCCAAGTATCAAGACCAGCTGGCACAAACCCATCCACATCCAGCTGTCGCATCCTTTGGTGGACATGGCTGTGGCCAAACCGCTGACCACAACAGCTCCTTGGCCATCTCCAACTCCCAAGGCTCACCCAGGTTTTTGCCCTGGGACTGAAACCAAGCTCCAGCACCTGCTGAACTACCATTGCCGATACAGATATAAGCCAAGGGTCCCGGGCAGTCTGGATGAGTATCAATCCTTCGGCTCAGAGGCGCAGGCAGTGGGTTGCATGATGACATTAGCACTTGCACATCACTTACTCAGGTGAAAAGAAGCCGCTGGCCCCATGTCCACTCCAAATCTGCATTAATTATAACAATTTTGGCTACACCAACAACCAGTCCCTTTGCAAAACTTTCTTCTTTCTCGGCTTCTTTATTTCTGAAGTCTAACTATATGTTATAGGAAGAAAAAACCCCAAACCAGCCCTTTTTCCTTCTATCAATTCTCATCCCCATCCCTCCTTTGACATGCCAGGAGTCAGAGAGTACAGCTGTCCCCAGTCTATCTTCTCTATTTTATATACTCGTGATTAAGTGACTCTGAAGAGAGATACATGTAAAAAACATATGGTGCTTCGTGCCTCGTTCAGAGCGACTCTGCTCACCGTCAGGATAACTTATGAGCTCCCTGCTGACAACGAACGTGCCTTAGGCAAACGGAGGGAAAGGGAGACAGGAAAACTGCGTGCCCAAAGGCAAATGCTGTTGGCAAGGTCCTGTCCCAGATGCTGATGAGACCCAATGTCCCATGGGTTAAATCCTTTACAGGTCAGTAATTGCACTGTAATTACCTACGTGATGCTGTGGATGGGGAATGGAGGATGGTGATGCTCGAAGGGACTGGGGAGAAGAAGGTGCTATAAGGACAATTCACAGGGCATGGGCTAAATAACCAAAGCTTGAGTAACTAAAAGCAGCGCTTCCAGATCCAGCACAGCTCAGGCGAGCTCTGATCCCCACCGTGCCCCAGGCACAGCTGTGAAAGCTTTGACAAAGCTGCTTTCGGCAAATGATGTGCCAGAAATACCGCCAAGGGGGGCTGCGGACTCACTGAGTGACACAATGAAGGACTGAGCTTTATAGGCTTCTCCAGGAAAAACAGTCCTCGTTCGCATCCTGCTTTCTGGCATCTCCATCCCAACAGCGGAGCCTTGGCACCAGAGCCGATCACACACCACTCCCCACACGGCGACACCACTCTGGTTGGTGTTTCAGTACCCCAGTGGGATTAACCTTACTGCTGTGTTTGGGTGATCCTTTGTCTGTAGCAGAGAAATGACCCTCCAAATCCATCTGACAAAGCCGAAATGTAAATATGTGCTTGAGGCACATGCCAGCGAAGGACCCACAGCTACACTTAACCTTCAGCACCGACTTCACCTCAGCTTCAACACCTGAGGTCTCCAAAGCTACGTCCAACCAGAGATCCTAGCCACTGAATGGAGGTTAATCTGCTAAATCGTCAGCTGATAATCACTAAAAGAAAACCTAATTATTTTTCCACCTCGCTCTGTGTAATAAAACCGCGGAGTCCCAAATACATCAAGAAGGTTGAAAACGATGATAAACTCAAAAGCCGTTCTGCCAGCTGGTTTCACTGCCTAGTTTTTTAGAAAGGTTAATTTATACCTCCAAGCTCCTGTATGTTAAAACATCCTCCCCCTCCAACCGCAGCACAGGGTGATTTAGAGGGAAGGGTTATCTTACGGAGGTAGCTAAGGATTAGATGCACGTAAACACTACGCCCATGCTCTTTCTCTCCAATCCTTGGAGTTTAAGCACTCCTTAACCCAACGCACATTACCCAACACAATCCCAGGTGCTCTGGTTTCCAATCTGCTGCTTAATGCATTCATCTACCAATTCATCGCACCGGTTGAAGAGGCACACTCTGCTCTCACAACCCCATCATGAGCCAGAACAGCTTGGCAAGCAAACTATGAACAAACTCTGTGGGAAGCACTCAATGAGGTAGACTTCCGTACAACCATCAGCGTAGGTCTGCGTGCTCATAGAGCAGCACTGTGCTCGTTGGGAAGCCATACAGACCTTGTCTTTGGACACCTTGTGGGAAAACGAACAGGTTCCATCCGTCTTCTTGCACGTGCCACGGAGAAACCTGTAGATACACAAGAAGGAGAGGGTTGAGCATGAGGTGGGTCACAAAACACATGGGTTTTAAACACCGAATGTCTGCCTTGCCTCATTGCCACGTTTGCCCTGAGGTTGGGAATACACACGACTGCTGCCGAGCTCGCTGTTAAATCCCATTTCATGCCCTCAATCAGTACAGGTCTTTCCTTTCGAGGGTGCCAGAGCAGCGGCCCAGGCTGCCCAGAGAGGCTGTGGAGTCTCCTTCCCTGGAGACATTCACACCCCGCATGGACGCGGTCCTGTGCCCCCTGCTTTAGGTGTGTCTGCTCAAGCAGGGGGGTTGGACAAGACGATCTCCAAAGGTCCCTTCCAACCCCTACCGTTCTGTGATTCTGTGATTCCTCTTAGAAGATGCTTCCTAATAGACCTAGCTCTTTCATCACATTTGGCTGCTTATTAGTAGGCAGAGCAAGGCCTGTACCAGGAGGTTCAGAGATGATGCTCCCAGAAGGAGAAAGGTCCTTCCTAGAGCCCTGATTACACCAGATGCTGGATCAAGCATCAGGAAGACCTCCAGGTGTGAGCGGCCAACAACCACAAGGAGCAGAGACAGGCACACAACAGAATCCAACATTCCAAAGCACGCGAGGATGTTTGGACTCAGAAGTTTTCCTAGGAGCTACCAGTGTGACAGCAGATTAAGAAAAGACATGTGTTATCATGGGAAGAGCACTGATGTGAACCCCCCAAAAGCAGACTCCAGGGGTACGTGTTCTGAGCTGCATAACCTGGCAGGGAGGTTCTAGAGCACAGAATATGTCCCCAGCTTCATTTATAAAATCTGGGTAAATTTAGAGCTGAGCATGGAGAGATTCATTAAAAATAAACTCAAATTCAGATTGGTTTGAACAAAGTATAAAGGCGAACATACAGATGTGAGAGCCAGCTGGTTAGTGGCAACTAGGTTTGCAGAGAATTGCAATCACAGCATAGCTATGTGTATGCCCTCAAAAAACCCAGAAAATAAAGGACACCCTAAAACCATAGCAGACCAAGAAAATTAAGAGATGACAACAGAAAACTAAAGGATGGGACTGGAGCTACAAGGCACCAGGGTAAGGAGACACAAGACCGGGAGTAAATCAGCGTGGTCCTAAAGTATGCACAGCCCAAAACCAGACGTGGTTGCCATCATAAGAAGAACCAAGGATTCAAAGTGAGGACTCAGTAGCTGGCATCCCTCGTCCTCTGTCACCAGAAGTAATCCTGAGCGGATACCTTGGACACACGTGCCTCGGTGCTCGTGAAGATGTGTAATGGGAGAATGAGTGAGAGCGAGTGCAATCAGTAAAAAATAAATCACCTTTCCCTCCTATATGGTCTCCCATCAAGCTTTGTGCAACCTCCAAATGATTTCTAGCAAAGCAGCAATTTTACAGAGAAATTACTCAAGGAGTTCATCAGTGGAGTTGGCTTTTCTACACTTTTAAAACGACTAATAATATAGTTTAATCAACTGTTGGGCAGGTATAATGAGCTGGCAACATGAATCAGTTCTCCTGTAATAAATTATCAAGTCTTGTAGCTGCATGGCGTCACAGGCTGAAGGATTCAAACCTGTTGCACGGATCCAAGCAGATCTGAGAAATGCTGCTAGAAGAAATCACCCGGTGTGTGCTCAGGGCAGGCTTTCAAGTCACTCAGCTCAGATGTGCACCACTCAGCTCAGATCTGCACCAGGTATTACCCAGGACCCACAAAATCATTCAAGACAGATGGTCTCTTTGGGGACTGGCTAAATGTTTTAGCCTCTAAATTCCACACAGCAAACCCTGATGGCATCTTCAACCTGACTGCAGTAAGTAAATGACTAAGGTCTATTATCATGATTATATTTAAATGTTGATTTGATCTTATTACTAATTCTTAAAACACTACTCTGATTTTTAAAATTGTTTTAGAATGACTGCTCTATGATATGGAAGGTTATTTATTAGACGTAAACACCCTGGTGATGGTATCTACCCCCAAAATGTGAAATAAATATTTTTGTAACCCCTACAGCCTGTGCAGAACCACCAAAATGTCTGTATTTAACTTGGAAGTGGGTTGTGCGATGCTTTATTAGCATTAACAGGTGTAAAATGCTGTGTAAATTTAGAGAAAAATTACCAGAAGAGATTAAATAGACTACGATTCTCCAGTCTGGGAAGTTTGCACAGAGAGGGGAGGACTATATAGTTATAAATGGTGCCTAGAAGGTGATCAGGGAATGATTTTTCCATCCTTCTCATGAACCATGAGCCAGGAGGCGCCCAGTGCAACGCTTGAGCAGCCAGTTGAGGAAGCACTTCTCATGCAGTCCATAATTTAGTTGTGCAACCCATTGCCATAAATTCCATGTGTGGANCCCCCCCCCAAAAGAACTGCTGACTGTTACATGATGATGGTTTGGTGACGACCTCTGGCAGTTGAAAACCAAATGCCACCAAGCTGCAGGGCTTTGCTGCCAGAAGCTGAGAGGTCCCAGCCAGGAGAAAGAGCAATTCTCTCTCTGCCTCGTCTTGTCCTCCTCCTGTAGGTACCTGTCAGCCCAACAACGTTGGGCAGATCCTGGGCCTGACCCAGAACAGCTGCTCTCATGGTCTTCCATCTCCATTATTGGGTTGTCTCCCTGGGGAATATCACACGAGCAAGCACCAAAGCCAACCAATGGCCCGGTCTACTGCGATGGGCCAAAGCATGCGGTTGCTGTGTCCATCCATACCTGGTGCAGACGGCCACCTTCTCCGGATCATGGATGTAGGGGCACCTCTCCCCGCGATTACACTTGCCGAAGCGGTTGTAGTACATACAGTATTCCTTCTTCTTTTTCTTCTGCTTGGCTTGACGAATGATGGCCAAACTTCGCTGAACAGCACGGCTAAACGGAGAAACACAAACAGGGTGAGGTAACATCTCCAACTTCAACGCAGCAATGATGTAGAGGAGACAGGTCAACAGCACCTGAAATCAGCAGAGGAGCCCAAGTTTCACTTTGATGAGAGAGTGAGATATTGAGGAAGTTGGTGCTGAGCCTTAAGCTCTTAGGTCTTTTTTATTTTTGGCCAACTTCACCCTGAATCTTTAAAAATCTGCAAGATGAGGCCAATCTCCCTGGAGACATCTGCATTTGGTACACAATAACCCCATGCAGCAGGACAGGTTGTGGCCAACTGCCTAGAAAGCACCTCTGCAGAAGACCTGGGGAACAAGGGACCCAGGAGTCAGCCAGGTGTCCTTGCAGTAATGACACCAACCGCATCGTGGGCTCTATGAGCAGGAATGCAGCTGGGAGGATCAGGGAAGGCATCTAATCCCCTCTATTTGGCACTTGAAAGACCACAGCTGGGCACTGGGTCCAGTCTGGGGCTCCCAATACAACGCAGATAGTGATGGATGGCAGCACATCCAGTGGAGGCCACCAAGATGGTTGGGGCTGGAGCACAGGACA
Organism: Anhinga rufa; assembly: GCA_013400875.1. Classification (NCBI taxonomy): domain Eukaryota; kingdom Metazoa; phylum Chordata; class Aves; order Suliformes; family Anhingidae; genus Anhinga; species Anhinga rufa. The sequence goes on along the minus strand of VZTV01082924.1, from coordinate 24,027 downwards.
TCTGAGCAGAGGCCACAGGCCAATCTGCTCTGCAAGGAGAAGGCCAAAGGGGATCTTAACTGTTCTCTGTGACTTCTTAATGGGATGGTGTAAAGAAGGTGGAACCAGACCTTCTCAGAGAGATATGCTGGAAGGACAAGAAGCCCTCTGGGACAGAAGGAAGGACAGAGCTCTCCAGAGATCCCTTCCCACTTCCATGACAGTGATTCTCTCCCATGATTTTATTTATGAGCATGGAGAGGGCTTCCTGCAGTTTTGGGGAACACGGTAAGGCAGAAAACATCCTCTCCCGTGCTGGGCTCGTGCAGCACAGGATGCAAACGCTGAACAACTTAGAGGGCTCTTCAGCATGTGTCCGTGCCAGCTGGCCCGCTGCACTCCCCAGGGCTATTCAAGCCTTCAAGTGGGCACCTGCTTATGGACCTCAATGAACAAGGGCCTACGTGACAGCTGCAGGAACACAAGGTTAACACCAAATATCAAAAAGACTGGCTATTAATTGTCTGGTACCACTAGAAGTTACTTAAGGATATCAAAAGTTGCTTAGCATATGTTTTCCATAAGCTTCCAGCTGAAGAGGCAATTACCCAGCAGCTATAGAGATGTATGGGACCAGGAGGAAGAGGGGAAGTGTTGAGATCTGGGTGGATGCAACACCACAGAGGGCACATTTGATCTCTCCGAGCGGATAATTAGACGGTACAACACGGTCAACTCAAGTTTGCAGAGGACACAGTGCTCTGGATGGGGCAAACAAAGCCTTAGGTTCTCTGGGGAGTTGTACGTATTGCTTTCTTAGAGACTGAGGATAAATATTTGTATATAAAATTATTTTAAGACATGTATAATATGCAAATATTATATTATATTTATGTATTTCCATAGTCTTGGTCCTCCTGGTGTGAGAACCACAGGTCTAAGGGTCACAGTAGCATTGCCCACAATAAATACTCACTCAAGAAAATTATTTTAGGGGGGAATGCGCATTTTAACCTCTAGAATTATTGGTTGTCTGCAGCTCCCGAGTTAAAATGCAATGAGAAAAAGACAACTTCATACAACCAAAACGCTGAATACAAAAGCCCCATTTCAGCATCAGAAATGCCACCACCTCTTTCATCAAGAATAGCTCGGGGACACACCAAGCCCCACCACAAATTGGTTCATGGTACTTGAGGTGCTTCCAAGGTTAACGCAAGGCAAACCTTTAAAAAAAGAATATTTCTTTGCTGAAATTATGATATGGAATAAAGGCTCTCCCGTAGTCAACACCTCGGCTACTTGTGATACCTGGCCAGGTCACCAGCACGTTGACGTGCACAGAAAGCATTTGCAAGCTGGCCTCTAGCACTGGTTAACTCGGATGGCACATTTTAAATTAGTTGATATTAGTGGTAGGATATGATAAAACATACCTAGAATCTGGCATTCTGTCTGTATGCAGACATCTGGAATAGACATACTTCAGGAATAAATTTTAGTCTGCTACAATTAAGGGGGACTTGTCTGCAAATGCTCATACGTAAGGACACAACGATATGTGGCACATCTGTAGCACAAAAAAAGAAAAGGCAAGGAGAAAGCTGGCAAGGCGTTGAACACTGGCAACGTGCTGTCGTTCTCCCACACACAGTGCTCTCCAGTTGCCACCAGTGGCAGGTTCCCAGTTTGTGGGTGGGACAGCGAAGAAGGAAAACCTGCAGATTTGCTGGGTTAAATTGGGATGGACTTTTGAGTTAGGAGAAAAAACCCAAAATACCCCTTGAGAACAAGATGGTTGATTTAAAAAGGGACTTTCCGAGCAGTATTTGGCCTTCTTTGCTCGCAGAAAGATGTTGCTAAACGCTAATAACCTTTCAAACCCTTTCCAAGCAGAAACTGCGGCTGAGCTTAAAAGCACCTCGTAGCAGAGGCTGGGAGGAAAGTAGCAGCCAGAGCTTCAGCAAATAAACAGCCAGTTAAATAGCTGCGTCTCAAGCTGCTAACACCCTCCTGAGCATAAATCACATGCAGCATCCGGAGGGGAAGCACGCCGTTTCTCCCCGCAAGTACAGACCTGGCAATGTATCGGCTCGTAGCTGATCTGTTCAGGCAGCCGGATGGAGAGGAGCCAGGACTGGGCGTACAATGCAACCTCACTGCTGGAAACAGAGGAAAAAACATAGATAATTTGTTCAGAATCATACAGTTTTGCAGGAATTTACATGGCCCTCGGTATCTTAGGTCCAAAAAAGTGATCTGAGGGCTGGAACACCTCTGCTGTGGGGAACAGCTGATAGAGTTGGGGTGGTGCAGCATGGAGGAGGCTCCCGGGGAGACCTTATTGCCACCTTTCAATACCTAAATGGAGCTTTTAAGACAGATGGAGAGAGTATTTTTAATGAGGCCTGCAGCAACAGGAAAAGGGGTAATAGTTTTAAACTGAAAGAGGGTAGAGTTAGACTGGAAATAAGGAAGAAATGTTTTACGCTGAGGGTGGTGAGACGCTGGCCCAGGTTGCCCAGAGAGGTGGTCGATGCCCCATCCCTGGAGACATTCCAGGTCGGGTTGGACGGGGCTCTGAGCAACCTGGTCTAGTTGAAGCTGTCCCTGCTCACTGCAGGGGGGTTGGACTAGGTGACTTTTAGAGTTCCCTTCCAGCCCAAACCATCGATGAGTCTATGATCTTATTGCTTAACCCGAAGCAAGTGGCTCCCAGAGCCCAGATGGATGACGACGCTCTTTACGGACTTCCACACTGCCGGCACCTCCAGAGCGGTCACGACAAAAAAGCTCCTTGCCTGCTCCAAACACAGCGGGGACCTTTCCCTCGGCACCCAAACATGCCAAAAAACCCCTTTGGACAACTCACATGCTTGCACTATCAGTCCAGCAAATTTCCACGCTTGGCTTGGCTGCTCCCTGCAGCCGGCCGGGGAAGCCCAGCGCCTGCCTCCGATACGTGCACGCACATAATTAAATTGTCCTTGACTGGCGTAGGAAAGAATGAATTGAAAATAAAAGCTGTATCTCAGCTTTCCAGGTGGTACGAGAGCGGCTCAGTCACTCACCTGCCAGCCCGGGCGTGTTGGGGAGTGAGCGAGTGGAATTTGATAGCGCGGCACCACGCTCTCCCCGCGCGCGAGCTGTCACTCGGGCTGCCGGCGTCGGCGAAGCCCCATCTGTTCCCTCTGCAAATAAAAGCAGTTGGCGCAGGCGCGATGCCGGCATGGGCGGCACATGCCTGTCGATCAGAGGCATCGAGTAAGCTCCGTGCAACTCACCGGCAAGCGCGTTCGAGCTTGCCGCAAACTCACTCGAGCTTGCTGCAAGCGCGTCGAGTATCAACTGGGCATTTGAGCCACCGCTGAGGGGTTTTATGCCTTCTTTTTTTTTTCTTCCTCCAGTTTCTCCCTCGTCACAGAACTGCCTCGCTGCAGGAGCATCTTTTCAATTAATTTTCAGTACTAAAGTAAATAAACATCAACTTCGGGTCACTCTGAAGATGCCGTGGGGCATCTCTTAGCGAGGACGTGGGTTAAGAGGCCAGCACCCTCGAGCAAGGTTGACCTCCCAACTGATGCAGGGAGAAAGACCCAAATTAAAGTCCGACCATTAGGGTAGGGATAGAGCATCCCTCAGTCCTCTGCAATTATGTTTAATGCTCCTTAAAGCAAGCTCAGCAGGACAGGCTATACCAGGAGCCGGTTCCCCAGGGCAGCAGACAATCTCTCTAAATATTTAATACCCGAGCGTAAAAGCGGACTCCTGGGGACGAACATGCTCCTGTGCTTGTGTGCCATCCTTTTAGTTAAAGCAGCCTGACATCTTGGCCAGAAAGAAGGAACCACTAAAGAAATAAATAGATAGGTAAATAAATAAAAGGTGCAACAGCCTTATGTCACTGGTTTTTAATTTATATATAGCAAAAATACATCCATGGCATAATGTTTGGGGTTTTTTTTTTGCCCAGCTTTTATCTTCTGGCAGGAAGTTATGCTATTATACGTGGACAGGCAACGCGCATCTCCCATTACGGGCTCTTGCTGTGAATTAACTCACAGCCCGGAGGCAGTTTAATCGCCCGAGAGCTGGTCACATCCACGGCAAAATCTGGGTGAGATGCATCCGTCCGGCGTGCCAAGCAGGTCTGGCAAAGCATCAGACTGGCAGCTGGCAAAGAAACCCTTCATCCATGCTTTTCCCACTGCCTAATTATTCATCCTGAGTGCAAATGATCTCCGAACTATTAGAAAACCACCTAAATATTTACCCAGGAGGAGACAGCCCCACGCTGCGTAACGCTGCTGGTTAAGAAGCTCCGTAATTACGTGTTTTACCATTGATTGGGATTTATGGAGGAAACTCCAGCTCCGGCGCGATGGTATTTTTAGAAGCCTTTGCATCGTGCAAGAAGAAGTTGAAATACAAGCAAAGCAGCAAGGGAGAGATGCAGGAGAGCGAGTTTGATATCTCAGACCTTTAAGGAGGTCCAAGGAGCCCAAGTTTTGATTTTTAGAGTGGTTACTGACTCAGGATGCCCAGTTAGAGCCGCTACCAGGAGATCTGCATTAATAAACACAAAGCGTCTGATATTTTGCAGACAGAGGAGATTCAGAGTGTATCTGTATTATCAAAGTAACTCACATGGTGTGAAACCCGGGGCTAAGCAAAAGACATCAGAGAACTGGATAAGGGTTAAATTAAAAAATTCGGAGCTGAAATTCACTGCAGTCTGGACTAAATTAAACAAAAACCCAAAATGATGCCCCCCCGGGCTCGACTGATCTCTGAGAATCTCGTTTGGTCCAGACATAATACACTTTTATTTTGCAGGACAGATGCCAGTCCCAAATCTGTCCCACTTTTTTCTATCCAGTTGCTTTCCAACTGGGGAGAGCCTCAGCGTCGGGACGCAGCAGCGCTGTCGGATCAGGAGAGCAGCTCGCACATCCCGTGTTACATTTTCCTCTGTATCGCAAAAGTCCCTCGCTGCAGAGAGATTTAAATAAGTGGCACGGCAAGTTCCTCCCATGTGCACGCTGAAAGGCAGCGGGAACAACAGGGGGAGAAAAAAAGGATGGCAAAAAATAAAAGCTGCTGGGGAGAGCATCAAGAACTGCACATTAAGGGCTTTTTAACTGATTACACACAGCACGGCGGCGTCAGGCTTGATATTTTATACCCTGCATAAGGGACAGGTGTTTTTCTCCCTCTGCTTTTCTTTTTTTTTTTTTTCTTCTTCTTAATGATTTAGTCAGTTTGAAGCGCATCATCTGTAAGGAAATACACAGCCCGTGCAAACGGGGTTGTTTCTCTTAATGCATCATCCCAACCTGACACTGGCTGCTCCGGCGGCTCTCGGTGTTATCAAGCGCGAGCGTCGAGAAGTGATTGTTGTACCTAACCCAGCCGTGAGACTCGACGCGTCTCTCCGGAGGGAGCGGGAGCTGTCATGTTCATTAAATGCATGATTACAGCTATGATTAATAGCGGGGGCTACAGCCTAACTCCCTTTCCATTTTTTCTTTCCCCTGCTTCTCTGAAGGAATCCACAGCCGAGCGGTCCCGCGGTGCTCTCCGCAGCGTTCACCTCCCGCTCAGAATTCCAGCTTTTGATGGAAAAGGAGAAAGAGGCACAATTTATCCCTGTCGAAGGCTCCACAACCACAAAAAGAATGTTTAAAACAAGAGGGTCGGATGCTGCGCCCCTCCACCAACATCCATACATTAATTAGGACCTTTTTCTTCTCCCCATAACCCCAAAACATATCTCAGGGCTTTAGGGGTCCCTCACCTGCTACCTGGTCCTTCTCCTCCAGGGAAAGGTTGGCAGAGATTTGCCTTGGCAGCCGAGAAACTGCGCACGAGAGCAACGGTCCGTGCTTTCCAGGGTGCCAGCACGGGGAGCAGGATGCTTCCAGCCAGTTCCAACACCCTTGCTCAGCTCCCCCTCACCCAAGTGCTTGCCATGCAACAAATGCACTCCGAAAAGGATACCTGAAACTTTCCTTTGCGTTAAAAATCAGCTGCAAATATTGCATGGAGGGAGCGTGGTTAATTATTACCTGCTTAATTATTTAGGAAGGAGTTTATTGCTCCTAGGGCACAGCTCAAGGACCAGGACCTTATCATGTAGAAAGCTCCGTTCGCACATCTGATCTAGTAATTTCTTTTTTATACAGTGGAAAGACTGTAGAAAACAGAAATAGCCTAAAAAAAGGGAGAAGTTGCAGAGCCACGGTGCCTCGGGGCCAAGGGATGCGCAAGAGGGTGAGGGCATCGTTAAGGTGACGGCCTGTGCCCACCGTGCTCTGTCCTTGGGGACAGAGGAAACCGCCGAGCCCGTTGCCGCCCATCTGCTTCAACTGCCCCAAATCAAGGCTGGAATATGGAAATCTCACACAGGGAGGGAAACAACCAGGGCTTTGCCCAAGCGACCGTGGCCGACAGACTATCGGCTCCACCATCCAATGCTCCGACTCGGGGAATGCTGTAACGGAGTCATCCCAGCTTCCCGTTATTTTTTGCTCATCAAGGAAAGGGGTTTTGTCATTAACCGCGCTCGCTTCTGCTCAGCCTGTTTCACGCGTGACCTCGGCATCAGGGAAAAGGCTTCCTTGAATCACACCAGCTCCTTTAATAAGTCCCATTATAACCCCGCTTTGCCCGCCGCGGTGCAGGCAGCCTACTTCAGAAACAGCCGAGCGATTCATTTTGCGAGGCTCTCCTTCGCTTTATTGCTGAACAAAAAGTTTTGAGGCTGGCACTCGGGGAAATTTATTTCTTTAATTATTATTCATTTAAGTGGGTTCCACTGTTTCAGATGATCAGCACTAGCAGCTGCTGGAGGTAATTTATTTTACTCACCGGACAGCAGAAGCCCTCACTCTCCAGAAGGTAACAGCAAAACAAGGGATGAGCTGCCACTACACGAGCACAGCTTTTTGCACTCTCCTGCCTGGTTGCACCCCAGCTCCTAACAGGAACATGCACGTCCCTGGGTCAGGCGGTCACGAGTGTTTTATTAGTGAAGCAACCTTCAATTAATGAAGCACGTTCCGGGTTTGATGTCGTTGTACAAGCAGATGCTTGCAAGGAGCCTGGAGCGGCTGCTGCGGAGCATCTCCCGAGCTCTGCAAGCTCTGGTCTACAGCAGTGCTGGATCTAGCGGTGCTCCTCGAGGAGACCAGATCCCTGCCCACCAGCGCCTGCAATCCCAGAGTCGAGGGACTGACCTCAAAAGGGATTGAGCAATCCCGAAGGCAAGGGATTAACCTTGAAGGGGCCAAAGGGATTGTGTGATCCCAAAGATAAGGGACTGAGTTTGAAGGGGCCAAGGGTTTGAGCTCAAAAGAGGTAAGGGATTGATCAATCCCAAAGCCATCGGATTGAGCATGAAGGGGCCAAGGAATTGAGCAATCCCAAAAACATGGGATTGAGCTCCAAAGGGGAAAGGGATTGAGCAATCCCAAACCCAAAGGATTAAGCCTGAAGGGGTTAAGGGACTGAGCACTCCCAAGGATAAGGGACTGAGCTCAAAGGGACCAAGGGATTGACCTCAAAAAGGGATTAAGGTTGAAGGGGCCAAGGGATTGAGGAATCCCAAAGCCAAGGGGTTGAGCTTGAAGGGGCCGAGGGATTGAGCAATCCCAAAGCCAAGGGGTTGAGCTTGAAGGGGCCAAGGGATTGAGCAATCCCAAAACGAAGGAACTCAGTTTGACGGGGCTGAGCACAAATGGGCCCCAGCACAAGCAACACCAAAAGCAGCTGAAACCTGAGGAAAAAAAAACACTTCAGTTTTCGCTGTTCTTACACCCTGGTGCATTGGGTTGGCCTCTCTTCCTTACCCCTCCACCCCTTGGTCCCAACATATTCAAGGTGTTTTGCAGAAGGAAGGCAGGAAAGTTGAGGTCACGACAGGATGCAGCTCGGGATGCTCCCACACACCAGATGAGCTGCTCTAACAGCCATGAACCAGGAGAAAGGGCAAAACCCGGCACACCGAGGCAAATGCTCCCTAATTCCCGCTTGAACACCCGCATTAAAAGTGCCACCAAGCAGAGGTGGGAGAAGATGGGTGGTAGAAGTGTTCCAGTTTTAAATCCTCCCCATCCTTTTTAAAACAGCCAAGCGGCTCAGAGGAGAGAGCATCGTTCACGCAAGCCCACGGCCAGCCCAACGGCGGTGCTGAGCACTTTATCATCCTTGCAAATGCGGAAAGTGCCTTTCTGCAGCACTCAGCACTTCTAAAATTAGTTGGTAAACAAGGAGCCGAGAGCTCACTTTCTTCCAGCGCGTGGCTCCCTGTGCCGTGGTTATCACCCTCTTCCTTTCGTCGAGTGTGGAGTTCTCTCACCGCATCTGAAATCGTGCTTGTGAGCATCAGTCATCCATCTTCAGCGTGATGCAGCGGAGGAGCTCGCACCTTCAGTCTGCGCAGCTGCGCAATAAGATGCTGTCGCAGCAGGGTGGGGAAACCGAGGCAGGAGGGGACGTTACGCAGCAGGATGGAGGGAGGGAGCGTGTCTAGATGCAGGGAAAGACCCCGAACAGTTGAACTCAACAGTGAGTTTAGAAATAATTTGCTCCTCTGCAGTCAGAGCCATAGCCGTGCCACTGTCACAGCTATATTGGGAGACACGTGGCAGCAGCTTGGGAGAACTTAAAGCTCCTCTTAAAACTCCACCTTTGGGAGCTCAGCAATCGTGAGAGAATATGGGTATCTCCAAGGCTTCTGGGTCCTATGGTTGCAGAGAAAAATTAAAACCCACCAGTAAATAACATCACACTGCTCGAGGGGCTGGCTGCCACCCGCAAGCATTCCTTCGGTGGGCAAAACCCAGCCACGCTGGTGTCCCCAAAGCCTTTCGTCACACTGGGGCTCCTGCATGCTTCCCAGGAGGCGAAACCTCATCCGAGGAAGTTGGGCAGGGGAGGGTTTGCCCATGGAAAGCGGCCTGGACATCGGCAAAACACCACCGGAGCCAGCCCCGGCTCACAGCATGCAATACCTCTCACCACGGCAGTGGCAGCTCGTGCCTAGATTGGGGTCAGGGCTGCTTTCCGGACAATGTCAAACCTTAATTTGGTTTCTGCTGCTTTCAATCTCATACAGGGCTGCGGGGTTTGGGTTTTTTTTTTTATTTTCCTTTTCAAATTTCTTTGCGAAATGCTATGTTGCCAGGACCTTTTGCTTCTTTCCCCAACTTGATGGAAATTCCTCAAGTGTCTGAATAACATCTTAGCGGCTGTAGAAAGAAATGAAGGAGAGGTTCGTTGTGACTGGAGAAACCCAATTATTACGCTTGCTTAATTAATCGAATGCCTTCCACACCATCCAGCTGCCTGTTTTCCAATACTTCTGTAAAATAAAAAATAGGTCTTTGCAGAAATACTAGTTACTGCCAACACCATCCCGAGGGTAAAGGGCTTTTCCACGTCTGATACCGCATCTTCATCCTGCATGGGGACGAGGAGCGGGGGTCTGAGCCCTGCGTTTGCAGCGAGATGTTTTCATCTGCGCCTCTTCCATCCTTGCTCGAGCGGCTGAGTTACGGTACATCTGAGCTCAGCAGCTGGCTGGGAATGCAAAAAGTCTTTTTATTTTTATAATTCATCTGTAGCGTTCAGCAAAGAATTTGCAGCAAGCCCTTAGGGAGCAGGGCCGCGCGTGTGATGAGAGCACAGTTCTCAGCAGCCTCACAGACCACTGCGATGCCCAAAACCACCAGTCACTCCAGGCAGCTTCTTTATGCTAAAAACACCTTTAGAAACTCCTCCTGGGTTTGCGGTGATGCTTTCCCTGTCCCCAGGCCGGCTGTCGCCCACATTGTGCCACCGATAATGAAGCAGGTTGTGGATGAGCTGAGGCAAAACCCCTGCTCTCCTCCTTGCTCCAGGAGACGGGCGAGTTGTTTTATCGCTCCTGGTAGCCCCAGGATTGACCCCGATACAGCACAGGGCTGCAGGAGGTGCATCCCCAGGACCAAATTTTAACTTCCCCCCAGCATCAAAACGATTGCCCATCCTGCTTGCCCGGCAGAGATGGCACGACGGCACTGATGGATCAGCCGCACCAACCAGCATCGCGTTTCTTATTGTAGTCAGGCCACAAAGAGACAAAATACCAGCCCGATAAATTCAGGCAAACAGCAGAATTATAACCCACTGTAAGTAAACTCCAAGCTATTAAACTGTCAGGAACGTTTCCCATCTCTCTGCTACCCCAAACACACAGCGTCTGGCACTGGAAGGGAAAGGAAAAGCTGTTTTTTTGGTCTTTTAAATAAACTTTGTCAAGTGTTGAAAACACAGAGCACTGAGAAAATGTGTGAAGGCTCGCACCCGATGAGCGCACACAAATCTTCCGCCCTGCCAGCCCCAGTTATCGTAAAGCAAGAGACGCCGGCATCTGTTGAATCCATCCTTGCGAAGGAGGATGAATTATGGCGAGAGCTGAAAGATGACATGAAAATACTGACACACACCAGTTACTAGGGCTTTATGGTTACAAACACAAAGTGCTGCGTGGCAGGGGAAGGAGACTACAGCAAAATAACAAATAGCTTAAAAAATATATTGTATTTTATTGAAAATAACCCTGGAAGGGATCTTCTGTCCCAAAGTATGACTGATTAAACCTAAATGAGACCTCACTAAAGGACGTGGTACCAGTGGGGAAGGAAAGATGGGGGCAGATCACATCTCCTCTGTGCCCCATCACCCCTGATAAAGTCACGATGGGGAGCAGGTCTGCACCCTCCCCACCGCTGGCCAGCAGGTCTGTTCTGCTGACCCTGAGACAGTTGCACGTCTCCATCAAAGTCTCATTATTTTAAAACCAAGATCAAAAAGGGGGAAAAGTATTTGCAGAACCCCAGCGCTTGCTGGCACACACTCACCCTGTGCCTTTTACTGATTCTTTGCTTTTTAAAGCTGCTTCAGGTCACCTCTGCAAACTAAATCCCTTGAAAATCATTGCTGTTTCCTTCCCCACACCCAAAATCCTTCCCCCCACACCCCAGCAAAACCCCAAGATCAATGCTGATGCCTGAATTTGCAAAAATCCTCCCGTCAAACCTTTGGCTCAATCCCTCTCCTAGAAATTGCACTCTGGGCTGGTGTTTCTTCGCTTGGTCCCAGCTCAGTGGTGGATATTCAGGGACAGACTGAATCCATCAACCTTTGCTGAGTTGCCTACACATGACTTTGCTGTTTCCCCGTGGCCAGACAAATTTAGAGACTTTCTTGCACTTACATAAATGAAAAAAAAAAAAAAGATAGTCTGGAACAAGCATTTTAAACATGCCATGTGCAAGATTTGGGCTTAGGAAAAGCTGCCTTGGAAATGCTGGTGCTCCAAACAGCAGCAGAAATAGTGATTTAAGCACAGTGGTGGACAGTCAAGTCTTCCCACCATCTCCCAGCACCTAAATTAAAGCCATCAATGCATCGACTGGAAATTAGGCAGCAGCTTGAGTCAAGTCCACCTCCTTGCTGCAAGGCAGGACATACTCCACACGTGTGCTCCCCAAATAGGATTTCATGTAACTTGTTCTTTAAAAAAAATCCCAATCACGGAGATTTCAGAGTCAAACCAGCCAACTTTCTCCAGCACTTCATAATCCTCATCCTTCGAAAGTTCTCCATGAACCCTTCCTGCAACAGTTTAAGCCCCTTGGTTTTTGGCTGCTCCACCTGGCCATGGAGAAGACATCCTTCCTTTGTTTGGCAGCTCTTCGTGAACTTGGGGACCTGCAGCCCCTCCGTCTCCTCCTCTGTAGATTGCACAGACCCAGGTCCTCCACTTTTCCAGTCCTTCCAGTCATCACTTCTTCCCTTGATCCTTCCCAGTAATCCAACTCTGTCCTGAAACCTGGCCCCAAAACCAGACCTGCTCCATGAAACATCTTCCCTGACCACATCTTGGGGGTTTCACCCCTTTTCTTGAACTCCAGCAAGATGTTTGCTGACTTCAGTGACAGCTTCAACACCCGGGGATGGTACTTATGGCAGAACAACCGTTGAGTTGGTTTTGTGCAGCTGATTACTCCGATTCAGACACTTTGGAAAATCCCATTGCCGTTAGCAAAGCTCTTGAAAAAATCCGATGTCACTGACACCAGGATTTGCTTGGTCGATGGACCCCTCTGCTCACTTTATGGCCTTTTCTTTCCATGCTTCCAAAGGCTGATCCTTGCCCATCCTCCTCCAGACACACCACCAAAGCCAAGGATTTAACAGCTCGCAGGTAGGATTGCAGACTTCAAAACAAGCCATATGGACGCCCGCTCACAAGTGTGCGCGTACCTATTTGCAGAGCCAGCAGCCAGGAGGACATTGCAGGCTAGTCAGCTACTGAAAATCTGTCCTGAGCAGAGCTGAGTTGCAAAAACACCAGCAAACCATCCCCAAACCACTGCTGAGCATCCCTTTAATGCCCTCAGAAGGGAGATTACCTGAAAGCGACGCTCCATTGGCTCCGCGCCCCCTCGGCCACCGCATCATCCTCATCTCTGCCATCGTCTGCAGGCATCTTCATTTCCCATCCCCGGGTACCCAGGCAGCTAATCTGCGGTTTAAGCTAAATCTCTGCCCTCCTCCCCGCCAGCAACAATGTGCAATAAGGATTTATCATCACCGCCGTCCCTCTCCTGCCTGCCCCTTGTTTCCCTCTCTCCATTTTCTCTCCAACATCACTCACTGGCTGCGTGCAAAAACTGGGGGGGGGGAGTGTTATTGACTCTTTATCGAGATGTTGCTGTTTGCTCCTAATTTTCCTCATGCTTTTCAAACTTCCCCGAGCTGCTCAGCTCTCCTGCTGATGGGATTTTTGTTCCTGCACAAAGCTCCTTCCCTCCCTAATCCCTGCCCTTTTGTGTGTTTAAAACTACCCAGGACACCCCATAAAGCTCACGCGAATCGGGGTGCCAGCAGTTTCAGAGGCTGCACCTCTCAACAACACTGTGCTATTTATCTCCTCTCTTCATCCACTTTCCCACTGTAATGACTTTGGCATTAAATCACTTCATTTATAGCATCATCCACGAACATACTCATCTCTGCACCCTTCATCCTTCCAGCAATGAAAAACAATAGCACAAAGCCATTGGCTTTGCCTTTCCCAGCGTAACTGTCCCCAAAATTTATGTATAAAGCAGTTATGGAGCAAAACTATTTGACCCTAAGTACAAACTTAAAAAAATACGTTAAGCAGAGTTAAAACCTGCTCTTTCCTAAAAGCCACACTTGAAGCATCAAGTATAAGAGGAGCTGAAACACAGATTTAACGCGAGCTAAATGTAAAGCCAGTAACTGCGTCGAAATGCCTGTTTCAGAGTTATCTGCAGAATGATGGTCCCATCTTTCTTAGGTCAATATTGAATGTAATCTGATGAGCATCTCAAATACATTTAACCTTGCGGTGCCGTTTGAAGCTGCCCAAGGCTTTGCTCAGGTTAAAGAAACAAGTTTAATGGCATGTCTCTACAAGCTTGAACTAAGCCTGAGTTAAGAAAAACCTCAATTTTCTTAAACCTTTCATTTTTCCTACATTATTTTCCCTTCAGTGTTACTGTAAAGCAAGAAGAGCTGGGGGATGCGCTTTGGCAACGATGGGACGCCCATCCCCTTTGTGTCTGGGTTCCTGCGAGGCCAGAGGATGAGCTGCAACACATGGGCTGGGAATAAGCAGCTAAAGGCCAACCCCAACGCTGAAGCTGGGACATCGATGGATTTTGGATCAGGACAAATTCTTGCTGCTCACCTGCTCTGCCGGGGCTCTTGGTGCTCAGGTCTCTGCCCCTGCCAGGGGTGCCGGAAGTCTTGGAGAGTTTATTTGCCGACACTCGGTACATCACCCCACCGATGCAGCGATAGCCTTTGCTCCTCCACCTCTGTTGCACGTGCTGGGACTTGCCACCTTGAGGCGATGGGCGCATTTGGTTTAAGAGCGGAGATCTGCAAGAAAACAATAAAGTCAAGGTAAGCCCAAAGTACAGAAGATATCGCAAGGAGCTGCTGCTTTGTGAGCAAACCCTCGGCTGCCTGATGATGAAGGTGATGCAGGGAAGAACCAGGGATGCTCTTGCTGTAGACATGAGAAAAAGCTCTGATCCCCCATGATTTACCTAAAAAAAACAACTTTCAAGGACTCTTTCCCCCAGCTCACCCACAGCACTGCCACAGAAGAGACCCCTTGCTGAAGGTAAGGTCCCCACCCAACCATAGCCCACTAGGACACAGCAAAGGTGTTTGTCCCTAAGCTCTGCAGATATTTGTCATCAACCCCAATGCCTTGCACATGGCATGGCTTTGATCTGCACTGCTGCCATGTGGCTTCTTAATAGGCAGCCTGGTGCATTCAAAATGGGATCCAGGTGAGCCCAGGCAGCTGGGGCTGATGCCCCATCTCGCACCCTTGGCTAGCAGCTCCAAGCCCAGCTGCAAACAGAGGAAGAAATGTGGATGCAATCCCACAGAGAAATCGGTAGCGTGGAACCTCCCCTGAGCGTAGCCATGTTTTACGGAGCTCTACAAGCTTTGATATTTTTGGTATCATAATTATTATTATTATTACTAGGTACTATAACTTCCATATTATTACCCCATGCAACGCTCCAGGCTTGGGGAAGGGTGGCTGGAAAGCTGCCCGGCGGAGAAGGGCCTGGGGGTGCTGGCTGACAGCGGCTGAGCATGAGCCAGCAGCGTGCCCAGGTGGCCAAGGGGGCCAGCAGCACCCTGGCTTGTGTCAGGGGTGGTGTGGCCAGCAGGAGCAGGGCAGGGATGGTGCCCCTGTGCTGGGCACTGGGGAGGCCGCCCCGCGAATCCTGGGGTCAGGTTTGGGCCCCTCGGGACAAGAAGGACATGGAGGGGCTGGAGCGTGTCCAGAGAAGGGCAGCGGGGCTGGGGCAGGGTCTGGAGCACAAGTGTGCTGGGGGGCGGCTGAGGGAGCTGGGGGGGCTCAGCCTGGAGAAGAGGAGGCTGAGGGGAGCCCTCATCGCTCTCTGCAGCTGCCTGAGAGGAGGCTGTGGTGAGGGGGGGTCGGTCTCTTCTCCCAAGGAACAAGTGATGGGGCGAGAGGAAACGGCCTCAAGCTGCCTCAGGGGAAGTTTAGACTGGGTATTAGGAAATATGTCTTTCCTGCAAGAGTGGTCAGGCTTTGGACCAGGCTGCCCAGAGAGGTGGGGGAGTCACCATCGCTGGGGGTGTTCAAAAACCATGTAGACGTGGCACCTGGGGACATGGTTTAGGAGGCCTGGGGGTTTTGGGTTGATGGTTGGACTTGATGATCCTAGAGGTCTCTTCCAACCTTAATGATTCTATGATTATTCCCCACCCCACCCCCCAAATCTGGCTCTTGCAAGTGTTTTGCTACATCCCTGCATGGAACGAGTCACCCAAGACCGCTGCTGCCCCCCATCTATCACCTGGAGCGGACGCTGGGACCCAAGCGGGGTCAAGCAGGCAGAGCCGGGGACCCTTCTCCACCTCCCCATCTCTCCCCTACATCCACAAACCCTGTAGCGAGGCAGCAGGATGGCGATGGTTTGGGAGCTGCGATCCAGTTAGTGCTGCCCAAAAGGTTATTCTGAAGGATCAGTAAGCTCTGAAGTGACACCCTGGGGACAAATATGCCGCCAAAAACCTCTCCAGTTCATGTCCCGGCACCTCCTGCACCATCCCACTTCCCTCCCAACCCGCGCGGAGCCACCCAGCTCATTTTCGTACATATGCTGTTATACAAACAGAGCCGTTGCAGCCAAATCAAATCTCCTCAAATATCAGTCGTCTTCCCCATTTAGCGCTAATCCAAACAGTAATTTGTTTATGCAAATTAAAGCTCTAATTTTGTATTAGTCCAAACTATGCTCATAATGCTATTAGCAGAACGTATATAAACCGCGCATTACTGGAGAATATCTGTAAATTAAGATCCCGCTATCCTATCAGCAGAATGCAAACCCCGGAGAGCATTACCTTTAAATGAACATGTGCTGCAAAGAAAAAGAGAATTGTAAAATGTAATAGTTACATTTCTTAGTGCTTAGCATGACAGCCTATTCATTTCAGCTGGCTGTTGCCACTGGCTACCGAGCTCAGAGAATTGCTGCCTGGTTTTTGCAGAGGGGATGGGGAATGCACAAAGAAGCTGCTGCCCCGGTTCCCATTTCCCCAAGGGCTTGGTCCTCATGAAACTGCTCCAGAGAGGAACATCAAGTCTCAGTTTTTACAAAACCGGGTTGCTTGTAAAGAGCCACAGCGGTGGCATTGTTGTCTGATGGTACTGATGGCGGGAGGGACATTAGGGCCACCCATGGACCTCCTGGCAGCTCATAGCAAACCCAAGCCCAAGGCTGCAGCCAGTGTTGGTTGCAGAGCCTGGAGAAAGGTCTCATGGCTGTAACGGTGGCCTAATGCAGCCAATAATAGTTATATCAAGTACCTAATGGCCAGCAGGGCGAGGGAGGGGATTCTGCCCCTCTGCTCCGCTCTGCTGAGACCCCCCCGCAGCCCTGCGTCCAGCTCTGGGGTCCCCAGCACAGGACAGACACGGACCTGCTGGAGCGGGTCCAGAGGAGGGACACGGAAATGGTCCGAGGGCTGGAACCCCTCTGGTGTGGAGAAAGGCTGAGGGAGTTGGGGCTGTGCAGCGTGGGGAAGAGAAGGCTGCGGGGAGACCTTCTTGTGGCCTTTTGGTACCTAAAAGGGGCTTCCAAGAAAGATGGGGACAGGCTTTTTAGTGAGGCCTGTAGCGATAGGACAAGGGGTGATGGTTTTAAACTGAAAGAGGGGAGATTCAGACTAGGTATCAGGAAGAAATGTTTTACGCTGAGGGTGGTGAGACACTGGCCCAGGTTGCCCAGAGAGGTGGGAGATGCTCCATCCCTAGAAACATTCCAGGTCAGGTTGGACGGGGCTCTGAGCAACCTGGTCTTGTTCAAGATGTCCCTGCTCACTGCAGGGTGTTGGACTAGATGACTTGCAAAGGTCCCTTCCAACCCAAACCATACTATGATTCTAATGAAGGTATTGTAATATAGCAAAGCACCACCGCAGCTGTGACAAGTCCCATCCCAGCTCCAGCTCTCCTCCTCCTCCTCTTCCTCCTGCCGAAGCAGCTCCGGGAGTGTTCCGGGATGCTCCACGCCACCATCCATGGCGTCTGCAGTGCCGGTGGCTTTTGGGCTCCTGTTTTGCCCAGCACTTTTAAGCATCAACCCCTTCAAGGTGGTTCTGTAAAGTCTTCTTCAGAAAACACAGCTGGAAAAAAGCCTCCTGAAAACTCCCAAGTCTGCAGGACAGAAACAGCCAGAACTGCTGACTGCGAAGGAAACAGTCAGAACAACCGTCAGAGAGCGGGCATTTGCTTGCTCTATCCGCAATCCCCGGATACACGCAGGGGAACGGTTAGTGACCGGAGATGTATTTACTTTGATTTTGACATAGAAAACACGGAATGCCTATAAAATTATACTGATTGAGGTATGAGGCTTGGATATTATTTCACATATATATGCATCTGTGGATAATATAGATCTAGATATAGAATCATAGAATCATTAAGGTCAGAAAAGACCTCTAGGATCATCAAGTCCAACCGTTGTACCTATAGATATATCTATACATAGATATACTTATTATTGAATATATACTGAATACTGATATTGAAACATATTATCTATTGATTATATATAATAATATATAGATACTTACATAAATATATATATTATTACCTATCTATCAATTATGACTAGATATTACTGAATGTATATACTAAATACATGTATTGAATCATACATATATAAATGGAGGAGGGGTGGGTACTCACAGCCCCGGCTCTGTTGGGAGCAAAACCTTGTTACTGCCCCAAACCCAAAGTGTCAAATCAAAGACTTCCTCCCTCCTTTGCGTTTAACAGAGACATCCCGTTATATAGATAAACGCACACACGTGTTTCTGAACATATATATATATATNCAGATATCTATATAGATATCTGTCTCTATATATATAATCTCTATCCATACCTATACCTATATAAATATTACTATGTATCTATACATATTATCTATAGTTGATGTATATTTCAATATATAGAATATAAATTTATATATATATAATAATATATTAGATTACAATATATATAGACACACACACCTCGAGATATCCCAACCCTAGAACCCATGGCGCACCAAAGTTAAACCAACAGCACACTCCAAACAAGAAGCTTCTCCACGGATTTCGGTTCTCCTTGCCTGTCCCTAACCAACCCAGCCTTCGCACCCCTAAAACCCTCCCCACTTCTCCAGGCATGGGCGGACGGCCCGCAGCATCACTTGCTACCTCTCCAATGCACTGGTTTTCTGCTTCAAACAATAACTTAGAGAACTGTTCCTATCCTCAGTGCGCTTCCTTGGAAAAACATCGGCCAGGTGCGGAATAAAAAATGTAAGGAAAAAAAAAATAACCCCTCTTATGCCTGCAATATCAATAAAATCCAACCAAACCCAAGTCATGCGCGGCCCCGGGGGCTGCTCACACCAGCTGAGCCTAAACAGCGCTGGTTTAAGCACCAGTTTAAGAGCTGGGCTGGTTGAATCCCCCAAATCCTCAGGATATTTATTTTCTCGCTTTGCTGCACTCACTCAACCCACTGAAGTGGTTGCACACTCCGGCGCTCCTTGTTAGAAAGTCACCATTTATCAAGAGTTATTACCCGGTGGCATCTGACCCCTGGTATGTGAGCAGAGAGCAAGCAGGTAGCAGCTGCCAAGCAAATAGCAACAGCTGCAGATTATAAAGCATTTTATACTTTTATAAAGCAATATTAAGAAAAAAAAAAAAGGAAAAAAAGCCAGCATAAGAGGAGCGGAGCAGCGATGTGCGCAGCGGCATGCTCTCCTCTCCGACAGTCTTTAGGGATGGTCGAGCCCCAAACGCGTGGGACCACGGGCACTGAATCACCTGTTAGGGACGTACCTGCTGGGATATTTTCAAGGATTTTGGCAGAGAGCATCGAAAAGCATTTCACCCTGCAAAGGGAGTGAGGCTGAACCCCACCCAACTTGAAGTCGTTGCATTTTTGACGTAGCAAAATGACCATCTAGGTGGTCTCCAAGCAAAGCTTCTGCAGAGCATCATCTCAGACTGCCAAAGCCCCAAGTGCTACCAGACCAAAGTCTCAACCTTGGGACTCACCTTGAGCGCGCTGGGGGCTTGACCACCTCCATTTCCACCTTCTGGGTGGTGGAAATGTCCGTGCAGGGATGTTCCCAGCACCCTCAGTCTCTGTGGAGGCTCTACACCAGCCCAGCTCCTCACCTGCAAACCCTCCTATCTCAAAAGTCAACGTTAATGGAGATTATTCCCACCATGGGGTGCCGCGGGTCCCAATAACCCACCTTAAACACCTCCCCAGGGGGCTTCGCTATTTGTATATGTATTTATTCCTCTTCAACCTCATAGGTCGCCTCCTCCACCCTTCACCCTCCAGAAACTAGAGGTGCAATTTTGCAGGGGGGTGAGCCTGGGGCTGGTGGACCCCCTGCCTATAGATGTTCATGCCATCACAGGGGGTCCCGATGCAAACGCAACGGGAGACGAGATGCCGCTCACCAGGGAACACCAGCGATGTTTCGTGGGGGATTTCAGCAGCTGAAT
>VZTV01082923.1:213-21269 GCA_013400875.1 Anhinga rufa | reverse complement strand
GGTCTATGTCTTCACGACCTGGCGCTCGGGGTCGTCCTTCTTCGGGGAGCTCTTCAACCAGAACCCCGAGGTGTTCTTCCTCTACGAGCCGGTGTGGCACGTCTGGCAGAAGCTGTACCCCGGGGACGCCGTCTCGCTGCAAGGGGCGGCCCGCGACATGCTGAGCTCCCTGTACCGCTGCGACCTCTCCGTCTTCCAGCTCTACAGCACGGCGGGCGCCGGCAAGAACCTCACCACGCTGGGCATCTTCGGGGCGGCCACCAACAAGGTGATCTGCTCCTCGCCCCTCTGCCCGGCCTACCGCAAGGAGGTGGTGGGCATGGTGGACGACCGGGTGTGCAAGAAGTGCCCCCCGCAGCGCCTCAGCCGCTTCCAGGAGGAGTGCCACAAGTATCGCACGCTGGTCATCAAGGGCGTCCGCGTCTTTGACCTGGCCGTCCTCGCCCCGCTCATGCGGGACCCGACCCTGGACCTCAAAGTCATCCACCTGGTGCGGGACCCCCGGGCCGTCGCCAGCTCCCGCATCAAGTCCCGGCATGGCCTCATCCGGGAGAGCCTGCAGGTGGTGAGGAGCAGGGACCCCCGCATCCATCGCATGCCCTTCCTTGATGCCGGCCACAAGCTGGGCGGAAAGAAGGAGGGGGGGGGTGGCTCGGACTACCATGCCCTGGGTGCCATGGAGGTCATCTGCAGCAGCATGGCCAAGACCCTGCAGACCGCCCTGCACCCCCCTGACTGGCTGCAAGGCAACTACATGGCTGTGCGCTACGAGGACCTGGTGGTTGAGCCCATCAAGACCCTGCGGCAGGTGTATGGCTTCGTCAATCTGTCGGTCAGCCCAGAGATGGAGAAGTTCGCCCTCAACATGACCAGTGGCCCCGGCTACTCCTCCAAGCCCTTCGTGGTGTCGGCCAGGAACGCTACCCAGGCGCTGAGCGCCTGGAGGACTGCGCTCAGCTACCAGCAGATCAAGCAGGTTGAGGAATATTGCCACCAGCCCATGGCCCTGCTGGGCTACGAGAGGGTTGGCAGCCCTGAAGAAGTGAAGGACCTCAGCAGAACGTTGCTCAGGAAGCCGCGGCTGTGACGGCGCAGTGGGCGCCCGCTGACCGCTTCTCCTCGGGGGTGGCTGAGCCCCGCTGGGGAGAGGAGCCGCTCCGGCTGGCTTGAGTGAGGGAGGGAGCTGGGAAAAGCAACCTGGTTTCCGATTTCCTCCAAAGACTGCTGAAGGGTAACACACAGTAATGTGATGATTTCTTTCTTTCTTTCTTTTTTTTTTTTAATTTCCCCCCCCCCCCCTTGCATTGGGTTAGATGCGATTTAAAAAAAAAATAAATAAAGTGGAACTGAGAATATGTGTAAAGCCCCTTTTCCCCTTTCTGAAATGCCAAGCAGTGATTCTGTACCAAAATCTTGTTTATGGAGTTTGTGTGGGTTTGAAGATGGTAACAAAAACTCTTGCACAATTCCTAACCCATCTTTGTCTCTCTTGGTGCGGAGGGGGTGCCCTTGGAAAGCATAATGCTGAAAATCAGACTTTTGTATGAAAGCAAATGTTCAGACATGAGAGTAATAAAAGAAAAAAACCCAATAAATGATATTCATTTTAATAATTACCTCAATTGTTTGGGAATTGCAGCGTTGCTTATGTACAGCTGGAGGGGATGCTTGCTTAAAATAGCAGCGTGGACTTTTTTAAGGGTATGGGTGGATGGCTGGAGTGCAACATTTGATGTGTTCAGAGATTAGAAGCTGCTGTCACAGAGACAAGTACAGATCTTACCAACGTAGTGCAGGTTTTATGGCTACGTCAAAGCAGGTTTCTATTTAACTATTGTCTTTTTTGTTGTATTTAAAAAGTCTTTCAAGTGCCACTGTATTAGTGTCCTAAGAGTTTTAAAGCATTTGCCATCACAGCAGTATTTATTTTTGTCTTGAAATGTATGTGCAGGAGTCGCTGTCAAATAGAAGTGGATCTACAGCGTGACAAGAAGAGCAGGATTTAAAAAGACATTTATCATAATGGAAACATTAGCATGTGTGAAAACAAAAATAAAATTATATATATTATACATATTCTATAGTGCTAACAATACCGTAAGCTATTTAAGGTATTTCTTGACGTTGATTGGTAACAGGCGTAACAGGGAAGCATAGAAAAATGCATAAAATGATTTATTTTTCCCCTTTGTCTAAGTGTCCACGGGTATATTTATGTACGAGGAGGGAGGTAACGTACAGCTGTGTGTTCATAGCTATAATGGAGCTTTTACAGAGTCAACCTAGCGTTTGATTTCAGAGCGCTGGTTAGATACTCATTCCTTGTGAATTGTCATTGCTCTACGATGGAGCCAGATGGTGGTCTGGCTCTTTCTGGGAGCTTTGCCTAGAGACTCTGTCCCATCGTTAAACTTGATTAAAAAAAAAAAAAGAGATTTTACTACTTCTGCTTTTATAATTTCCTGAAAAAGCCCTGGTTTATTAAAGGTTAAGTGGTGTGTGTTGTGTATGAGAAGCGCAGACACCTCAAGTAGTTTTTAATCTTGGCAGCGTTCTCTGATGCTCTTTGAAGGCTCATTTTGGAACTCGAGTTTTTAAACAAAAGTGGTTTTGCCAAACCGTTCTCTTAGGAGACTATAGACTTTTCTACAGGAAGAACATTTTACACTGCCTGTGTGGGTGTTGTGCCTTCAGCAAATGTAAAGAGTATGAGTAGGAAAAAGGAAATTGATTTGTGAAAATAAATTGATATAAACAGGATGCTGATAAGTGTGTGTGTGTATGTGTGAAAATTTCAGTGATGTGTAATATGTCTATTTCTTGTATTAGTACTTTTAAGTTAAACAGGTGATAACTGGCTACTAAGCTATTTGAGTTCTTGATGAAATTTTGGCATTAGATGTTGAACTTACTCTGAAAAGGAAACACATTTAATAAACTAGTTAAAAGATTATTGCATAAGGTTGCCTCTACGCTTGCCGAATGACTACATGACACATGTCCATTCCCTCAGGTCATCATCACTATCAGCACAAACAACATCAATAATATTTATCACTGGGAGATCTTATTAGGCCTATTAGGATGTATTCCCAAATTCCAGATAGCAGTGCTAAAAATGGGAGGGATAGTTAATTTGGCATTTAAAATACATATTAAGGTACTTGTGTTTTTGTCAAATTAGGTGTTTTGTGTTATCACTGTATGTATGTTGAGTGGATTTTGGTTGTCTGGGTTTGGGCTGTACCCCGTAGATTTTTTTTTTTTTTCTTGTTTTCAGTCTGTGTGTCCTGGGACAGTGCTTGAAAATCTGATCTGCTTGTAGAGCACATTGCTTGCTTTTTATCCATCTGCTGCTTTATGAAGCACCCCTGCTACCTCCCGCACAGTCCTGTCTGTCTGCCCCATAACAGCCGTGTGTGTGTTTGCCAGCGCTGCTATCGGCAGGGCGAGCGGGCTTGGGGAGCTGCCGAGCCTCTCTGCAGAGCGGTGCGCTGCCCACGGGGAAGCGAACCCACAGGACACTGCCACGATTTTGGCTCCCGCTGTCTTAAGTATGAAACTTTGCTGCGGTTTCTAAATGGGGCTTTCTCATGACAGCACGTTACAGCATAAGCTCTTTTGATTTTAGGGGCTGAAGCGCGGTCATTTATGTGCGCACGATTCCTTGGTCTCTTCTGGGAAAGTTTTCTGGGTGAATAAAGTAAACAGGAATTAATTGCCTCTGGGAGTATGAAATAGATGAGCCCGATTGACTTAGCTTCCAAAAATCTCCTTTGGATCCTAATTATATTAAAAAGCTCATCCTGTTCTGAGAGAGCACTTACTGCTTTTCTAATAATGGTGCATTGCAAGCATCTGCTTCACTTTACTGGTACGAACTGTGTGCCAGCAGAGGTACAGCATCTGAATCTGGTCCATAATTTTAGCTCCACCTACTACATTGCAGCAAGGAATTACCCAAGATAGTGTACAATTGTACCTGGGCACGTTTTAGTGAACAGGAGAAGTAATGCAAAGCTCATTTTGAGAAAACAAAGGACTTCAGTTTTGTTCGGGTAAAGCTTCAGGAGAGGTGAATGAGACTCTGCTTGCGTAAAATGCTGGTGGGCTAAGCCCGATGTTTAATGCTGCTCCATTAAAAAAATAAGTATGTGAACACCTGGCAGTTAAAAGGGGGCATTTTTAGTCCTTTTTTTATATTCAGAAAAGAGGATTAGAGGAATGAAAAAAACCCCAAACATAGTTGAAAAAAAATGAAGAAGTTTTAAATGTCAAAAATTATGGAGAAAAATAGGATATCAGAAAGATGATGAACATGGTTATAAAAGACCTCTGCCTGTTGTGAAGAGGGACATCTAGCTGAGGTCAGAATACTTAAATAATAGTTGACTCTCATGCTTAAAAATAGTGCCTGGGTTTGCTTTCTGTCTGATTTAACAATTACAGTGTGCTTCTTCAGCTGAAGCCAATGCTTGAATTAGTGAAGAATCAATAGCATACACAGGGTACCGGGTGCACTAAGTTGCACTGAACTGGGAGGGGGGCTCTTTTGAAGACTTGGCACGTCCTTTCAATGGAACAGAAAGGCCAGTGCGCAACTACGTGTTGTTGCATGCTGTGAACAAAACCAGAAAATTGTACAAGTATTGTAAATGGTAGTGATCGCTCTGTGCACGAAAACATGGGAAAACCATCTGTCCTCCACTGAATCAACTTAAAACACAAGACGTATAAAAGTGTGCAAGTTTCTGCAGCTGACCTAAATGCTGACAATGAAAAAATGGTCAGATAAAGTATCTTTTGGTCTTTCTAACAAAGGGAGGAAGTTCTTCGTTTTTCCGATCTCTTCGTAATTTGTCAGGTGTTAAGCTTCGTGCCCTGACTGGGAAGAGGAACATAACTGACTTAATTTAAAACCACAACCCTTGTTTTTCAGTTATGGTTTGAACTCAGGTCTCTAGAGATGAAATACTGGTGGTTATAATAAATTCTGAAAAAAGTGTTTTTCATCCTGTAGGCATGAGAAGAAAAGTGGGATTATTCTTTATTTCCCCCTTCATTTTTAATTGCCGTGGTGTGTTTTAAGTGTCCTTGAAAGTGAACGGTGTTTAACGTGAGCTTTGGCACACCACAAGGGGTGGTCTTAGAGTCTGGATTTCAGTTTTGCTCCTGTGCATCCCTTTAAGTGCAGACACGGGTCTCTTTGGAGTGGTGAATGCCAATTGTGTCAAATTGTTTGGGGCTACATAATGTGAACAGACTGAACATTGGGGAAATGCTGCTTGTGTTACTTAATCAAATGGATCAAAAATGTTATTTTTCTAATGCCATTTCAATTAAGGGTGTTGTATCAAGATAAATATTAGTCTGCTGCATATTAATAAGGCAAGCAGATTTAATTTGGAGGCTCTAAATGACTGTGAGACTGCTTGCCATTGATGTATCCAACTTTGATGGCCAGTGCTTTCTGCTACTTATCCTGGCAGTCATTGGATGTGGTTTATATTTTGTATCGGAGCTCCAGAGGAAGTTCTTATGAAAATGTGCCCATGTTGTAAAATAAAAAAATACATGGAATAGCATTTCAGCAATATTCATTACATTGCACACATTTAAAGTAAAAAATAAGGTTTATCTGGTTTATTTGGATTCACTGGTATCAAATGAGTTCTGTTGATGTGTTTAAGTAAGAGCTCTTGGCTGTCATGATATCCATGTTTCTTCACATAAGTTATCAATTCTGCAAAGCAAATGTATAGATTCTGTACAACACAGACTGTTTTAACTTCGCAAGTTGGAAAATGTCCTTGTATTTGTTTTTCTTTGGGGCTTGGGGTTCCCTGCATCGTAAGATCATGAAAGGATCACAAGAATGGGCCTGCATTATTGAGTGTTTAGTGTTTGGATCAATGCAAATCCAATGAAAATCAGTGCAAAACATAAGGCGTCCTGTCTTCCCTTGATGCATGAACAGCCAATGTTCCTCAGACACATCAATACCATGAAAGCTATGAGAAGAAGTAATTCAAAACTGCAAACGGGAGAACTAGGATTAAAGAATCATCTGCTTCTGCAGTGAAATACAAAGCTGTAAAATGCGTGAAAAAATATATGGCATATTCCTTCGCAGAAGAAAACTGTATATAAGGGACCCATTTACACCCACTGATGTGGGTGAGATCTCTGGCATCCCCTTCAATGTCTGACATAGGAATATGCTTGTTATAAACAGGGTGGTGAGAAGGGAATTGGGGTTGAGCAGTAGGTTACCATCTCTTCTTTCCTGTCAGAGAAGTTGGTGAGTAGCCAGGAAAGCCTGTGGGTCTTTTAGTATGAGGTACCACAAACTTGTGTCTGGCTACAGTGGCATTATTCTGATGGGGTTTGAATAAAAATAGGACTTCCCTGCAGAAAAACAAGATGAAAATCAGATTGGAGGGACGCCCCAGATGAAAAATTATTAACAGAGAAATCTGAGCAAGGAAAGCTGGTAGGAGCTGCTGAGCAACCTGTTTCTAACAGCATTAGTGGAAGCTGAAGTTGCTAACTGGAAAGCACCCTGCAGCTACAATTTTAAGGACTCCGAAGATGCTAGTAAGTTTTCAGTGCGATTTTTAAGAATACCTTCACGTGTCATTTTCATTGGAATGGGAATATTATGCAGGAGTCAGTGGGAGTTACGTTCCAGGGTGCCTCTGAAAATCACGGCCTCATAAATTCACATTGGAAGGGGCATCAGGAGGTCCAACCTCCTGCTCAAAGCAGGGTCAGCTTATGAGACCAAACTAGGTTGCTCCAGGACTCATCCTGGTGGGTCTTGGAAAACTCCAAGGACAGAGACTGCACAAACTCCCTGAACAACCTGTCGCAGTGCTTGATGGTCCTTGTGAACCATGAAGCTTCGGCAAAACTGGCCCCAAATCACTAATAATGTTACATAAACTTCTTGTCCCTTAATTTTGTGTTTGCCTGTGACTACTGATGTGGTTCATGTCCTCACTTCCCCTTAACTACAATGGATTTGGCTGCAGCTCAGCTGTTTTGAAGGCTCAGCAGCAAAATGGTTAATGAGTAGTGATCTCCGTGGAAAAATGTGGATTCACAATTAGAATGCTGCATCCAGCAATGTCCCTTGTTTTACCCAGGAGTGGTAAAAAGAACAGAGGGGAAAGAAATCCACTTAGAAGAAAGGAAAGGAATACAAAGTGGAGTGTATTGGAAGTTGCTCTTTCTCTGCTATAGGTTGAAATACTGTTAAGGAAAATTAAAAGAAAATAATGATACCATGCAGCAAGGTCAGGAGAGGATGAATAAAGGCATTTGCATGTTAAAAGCAGAGAGGATAGAAACCTGAAGGATATAAGATAAAATGTGCTGATGCTGTGTGCTGTAACCATTTGCGATTAATCATAATATGCAGAAAGAATTCCTCACTTCTAACACTTACAGTTTTAGATTACTGGTTTTGCTCATCATTTCAAGATGAATTTCAAACAGGAATAATTTTCTTAATTATTTGTGTTCCAATTTGTTTTGAATATAGATAGAAACAGAATAGCTGACCTTTTGTCTAAATATTCCTTTCTTCAGACCTCTATGCAAAAATTCTCAAGAAGCCCCCTAGTCTGCTAAATTCTTGGCACCTTCTTATTTTCCATCTGCCAGATGGTTCCTTCTCCCACCCGTCAGGATTATCAGTAATTATCTGTTTCAAGCCATGTGCATGTCTCATAACAGTTTATCATGGGAGACGTAAAAGGGAAAAGGGACATATTTAGTGTTTATATAACTTCCAGAATCACTTCTGGCAGCTTTCAGTATTTGTTATTTGCCACTGGTGGTTCCTATGGATGCTTGCTGTACCAGTCTGGGATCAGCTCTTCAGTTCTCAAGTTATTTGGTCCATTTACTAAAATCAGATACCTTACACACTCAGCGAGCAGGTGTTTTTAGGTGTACTAACTTAGTTGGTTGAGTGGTGACCTGTTTTATTCTTCAGGACAGCCTTATATCTGCTTGACCTCTCTTCTCCCAAGTATCAAGAGATAGGAGAAGAGGAAATGGCCTCAGGTTTTGCCAAGGAAGGTTTAGTTTGGGTATTAGGAAAAATTTCTTCACCAAAAGGGTCATCAAGCATTGGACCAGGCTGCCCAGGGAAGTGGTTGAGTCACCATCCCTGGAGATGGTGACCTTACACCTTAAAAGACGTGTAGATGTGGAGCTTAGGGACATGGATTAGTGGTGGGCTTGGCAGCGTTAGGTTTATGGTTGGACTCAGTGAGGTTAAGGGTCTTTTCCAACCTAAATGATTTTATGATGCAATGGCTACATCAGACCCTGCCAATGCCATACTGCAGTGATTGGAGACATCTGGGGTCTTTCAACCCATAAAGCAGTGAAAAAGGTCTGACTGCTAGAGCATTGCTTGGGATTGAAGTATGCTGGTCTCCATTGTCTTACATGCTTTTCACCTGCTTTGCTGGCTATGGGTCTACCTCAAAGCATCAGAGCTGGCAGTGGTAAAGGATATCTGTTTCAAAGAGGTTTTGGTAAAGAGTAAGTGGTGGGAAACAGTTATTTGCGTTTCTTTGCTCTGCTATGGGAATGAGCACAAAGCAGCCAATGCTGACTGTAGCACTTTGATTTTGTAAGAGTTTAACATCTGGTCCCTAATCGCATGTTCTTTCATGCTGAGCAGAGGTAAAAATATACAGTATGAAAATGTAATGTTGTGGCTACTGCCCAGAGGATACCTGCTGTGTTGTTTTAACCCAGGAGACCTCACCACAGGGCACAACTCATCCAGCCACAAGCCCCATCCATTTTATTTTGCTTTAAATAGAGAATGTTGTATCTGATGCCACACCAGAGACATAACCACCGACTTTGGGGAGGCAGTGTGCTGCAGGTGCTAATTAGGAATGCTAACACCTGTCATAGAAAAGGGACACCTGAAAGTAGTTGAGGGGATGTGCTGCTAAAGCTTTTTGCCTCCCAGACAGTTAACAGTTTCTTGGGAGAACAGGATAAAAGCAGAAGTCTTCCCTGTCCTCCTGGGCTGTACAGGGCTGAGCTGCCCTGCCCCCCCCTTTATTTCTATCTCTATTTGTACCTGTGTCCTGCTGGGTGTGGGTGGACGCCTGGCCCTGCCGGCTCTCCGGTGCCTGTTGTTTCAGGGCTGGCCATGTGCAATCAGCCTCATGGGCAGCAGCTGGCTGAGGTGGGGCCGCTGGTAGGCATTGGCGGGAAGGAGCTCTCCTGAGGGTGGGTGTCAGGGAGGATAAATGCAGGATGCGTGTGGCCCCTCCTGGCAGGAGGGGAGTTGCTCTGTGGGGTGCTGTGGGGATGCCTGAGGTACTTCTGAGAGGAAGGAGTGCTGTGGACCCCAGGTGCCTATGGCTGCTTGGCTGTAGCTCCAGGACTGCTGAAAGTTTACAGGAAGGAGACTGAGCAAAAGTACTTCTCAGTCCTGAGGCCTTGCTGTGCCCTGACTAATGGAGAGATGGTGAGGCCACCATGCTCAGGCACTATATTGAAAGCATGCTTTAGTGTGAAGAGCTCACAAAATGTATTGAAGAGCATTGGTTGGGACCAAAGAGGCTCCTGAGTGCAGTGAAACAAGAAGTGAGACTCAAGAGCACTGCAGGTGGCTGTGCACCTTGGAGGAGGAGCAGCTCGTGAGGCACCCTGGGACTGATGAAGGTGAGCCATTGCAGGACGCCCACACCTTTGTGGTAGGGAGGGAGAGCGAAGGGTGGGGGTGGCTGCAGCATGGGACACTGCTTTGGCAATGTTTTTTGGGCAAAGGTGGAGTGGGAGCACTGTCTCCTAAACTGCGTTGAGGAGATGAGCACCAGCAGTCGGCCTGTCCTGGTGGCAACAGGGCTCTGGGAAACTTGTTTTGGGCTGGTAACTGGAGGGGCTGAAGCTTGAAGAAAACTTGCCTGGGGAGGTGTTAAAAATGAGTTAATATGGCACAAAAACCATGCTGTAGTTAAGTGGGCTCTGAAGGGAGAATGAGATGTGTAGGGAAGGGCTCTGCCCACTGAGAGTCTGGGGAGGTTGAGCTGTGCTGGGCTTGGCTGTTGGCAGCGCTGTGGGGGGTGAGCTGTCTGGCGGTGGGAGGCTGCCAGCAGACGGCAGAGCTGTCGCGGCTGCTGGGGACCCTGGGTATATTTTGGGGAATGGCCTGGAGGCCATGACGGGCCCCTGTGGTGTGGTGATGCCTGTGGGCTGTTGGCTGCAGCCAATGGCAGGAGGGTGGTGTTCATCTGGGGTGTTGCGGTGTGGGGTTTGGGCCCTGCGGGTGCTCTGTGCTGCTGTCAGGGCATTTGCCTCCTGCCTGTGCCGTGGCGTGTTGGCGCACCGCTGTGGGCTGCATGGTACTGCCATGTCCTGCCTAGTACTGTGGGTGCGCTCTCCTGCTGGGCTCTGGAAGCCTGAGCACTCCTGCTTATGTGCACCTCTTCAGGGACATGCAGCAGCTCAGGTAAATCTCCTACAGGTAAGGGGAGGCTCAGGAGTTGATTGTTCCTCAAACACATAAGTACTGACTGACAGAAAAATCTGCGTGAATTTCCTTGCCATTTTTAAGTCTTGATGGGGCTCAATGCGGACTCCTTCAAAGTATCTAGTGGCAGCCCTGTCCTATGCCTGGAGTCGCAGATGAATTACAGAAAGTGTCTGTGTCTCCCTTCCTTCCTCTTCTCCCTGAAATGGCCATGGCTGCCCTGACCTCTCATCCCTCTTGCACAGGTGAGCTCTCATCTTCTTACTTCTATCTCATTCAAAACCTGTAGGTGATCAGGCTTGTTGCTTAATTAGTCCTTTCATAATGAATAATTTGGGTAAATGCTTACCTCTGAGTGCTAACCAGCCATTTATCTTTGTCACTTTTATCTGAATAAAGAATTATTTTCAAGTTTAACACTTCACAATTGCTGGCTTTCACTGTGGCAGGACCTGTAAACAGTACTTGGATTCCTTAAATCATATCAAGAAATCAATGGAGTTTTTCCTCACTGCAGGCTTCAGACCTTGGTGCAGTGTGTAGTAATGGCTCCACATTTTCTCTTATGAGTTTCTACGTAGGAGATGATGAGAAAATGTATGTGTGTGGGCTCACAGCTGAAGTCCTGTTGACTGCTCTGACCACCATGAATGTGTGCCCCTATAATCTATAACTCCTGGCCTAAACAATAAATTAGGCATAAATTATTCTTGTATGTAAACCTTGGATTTTCTTGGCTTAAATGTACAGGCAACACAACAGCCTTCTGGGTAGCTGCTGAATTTATCCCTGTGGGAAGGTGAAATGGAAAGAATGAAAAATCTAAACATCTTTTTAGAGAAAGAGGAGCTAACTGCACAGGCAGATGATGCATTTAAAATGGTTTGTGTTGAAAAAAAATCCCTCATAACTATTTAGTTAGTACTTCTGTTCTGTAATTAAGACAATTATCTCAAGTGTTCCCAGCAGTTCTTCTGCATTAGGTTACTGAAGCTAAATCAAGATGCCCACTCTTATTTCTTCTGTGACTGTAAAGGGCTCAGATGAGAGTGAAGGGCTCCCAAATGTTGTCTTTGGAGGCTGTAAGTGCCTGGGAATTCTGCTTCCATTTTATGCAGGTGGGCTTGGAGGGAGAAGGTGGGTATCTCATGATATCCAGATGGTGAATAAGCTCCCTGTACCCATGCTGGCTATGAGAGAGTGCACCGGTGTCCTGCAGCACAAGGCTGTGCTGGGTGCTCTGGGAATTGATGAACAAGTGAGGCAGTGAGTAGATGATAACATGTCTGGCAGAATAGACCATGTTATTGTCTAAAAAGTTAGACATGATTATTTTAACACGAAGTAAATACCTCATTATACAAAGCTATTACTGTTTCTGGCTCAGCTCTCTGGTACTTCAGTGGGAACAATGTATCTTTTGCATTTGTTGGACTGCAATAGTGACGACAATACAGCACACTGGCATCCTTATGGATGTGCAGAACACTTTATTTTTCCAGGCCACTGGATACATCAGTAATGCAGATCTCCTTCCCTTCATTGTCCATGTGTTTAGCCATAAAAACTTAACTCTTCTAGTGGTGGTGCGACCTGGGAGAAGCATGCAGGGCTTGTGTATGACACTTCTTCCTAACCTGAGTGAAGCTTCCCTGCAGAGAGAGGTGGTGGTGAGGGTGGAATAAGTCATGTTGCTCCTAGACAACCCTGGTGGTTTGTGACCACCCCAGGTGGTGTCAGGTAGGACCCAGAGCAGCCATGAGCAGCCTACAGGGCATTGAGCGTGGTATGGGACCTGTGTACAAGAGCTCTTGATTTCTGTCCTGCTGCCCTGAGCATAACCAAGGGCCTTGAGCCAACAGCTGTGAGACAGAAGCTGTAAAAATACGGTGAATCACTTCAGAACATATTTTCATACGGTCTTTAAAAATGGTCCAGCAATGTTGTTAAGTGCATATAGCCCTGCATTCTGACTATCTAGGCCTGGCCTATGTGATAAACGTGTACAGGTGCAGGTGCTTGGTACAAGAGGTTGTTCAGTGGCTGGAGGAGCAGGAGACAGTTAGGCACAGGGGGCAACCTAGCTCATTGATTTAACATACTCTTAATTTAAAATCTATGCTTAGTAAAAAATATTATTGCATTAAGATTAGAATATGATCTTAACTCATAGACATTTAATTCTCACATAACCCCCTCTTAAGTAGAAAGAGTAACTGTATTTAAGGTGATTTAGAAAGTGAGGAAGCCTTTTCTATGCTGATATAAGGCATTAGGGAACAAATGGTGCATGAGCAGGCTATACAAAAGACACTGTCTAAAGAACCAAAATGAAGATCACTTTCATTTATGCACGTAATGGCAAGAGCTTATCAGGCAGCAAAATCAAAATATAGTTCTGAAGGCTAGGACTGGGAGTTGAGGTATGGGCAGGACTGCGTTTGGATTTACTATAGAGGCTATTTAAAGAGGTGCAAATAAGCTTTTCTGTATAGCTGTCCCTTCTTGTTTTAATGAAGCATATTGCATAGTAACAATACTTCCTCCCTTCTGTTAAGCTGAGTGGTCTTTGAAGTATATACTCCCCCTCCCTAAACTGGAATTGAAATCCTTCATAATTGCTTTCATATGCATTTGAATTCTAATTTAGCCTGCCTGCCTTCTTGGGTTTGGCTTTCTTCAGAGTCATTGGCACTTCATCTTGCCCTAGATGCCCCTGTAAGCTGCATGCTTTGCTCTGCAGCCTAGTATAGAGCAGTACGTGCCCCAGCTCTTGTACCAGTTTGGAACTATGCCACATCCTAGCAACATCTCTGGTGGGCAGTTGTTTCACAGTATCTCTCATGTAGAGTTTCACAGCAGTCTATGCCCATGCAATAAGAGTAGTGTTTACAAATTTCCCTTTAATGGAGCTTTTGGGGCCAGAGGAACGCTTCTGGTCCTAGCAGGAATTTGATATGATCTCGTGCACTGAAACTAGGCTGCTTTACATGAAAGCAAGGAGAGATTTTGCCTTGTATTTCCAGTGATATTTTAATAATTTTTTTCTTTATAAAAGCAGTTAGTTTCCTGAACACTCCTATTATTTCTAAGGCATTGTAGGAATTGGTGTTGCTGATCTGTCACTCTCTTTCTTATCTGCTGCTTCATCGTGATTTCATTGTAGTGACATCTTTTGTCAGAAAGTCAATACAGTGAAATTTGGAAGAGGTACAACTGCTTGGGAAGTGGATGCATCAAGCTGAACAGTTGATCTATCAAGTTCACTTGCAATATTTGTTTCAGTAATGGATTGCAGTCTGTGATCCAGTTAAGTGATGGCCTTGGCAGTCACCTCAGTACTGGCTTAGGTTGGCTCTGGTAGTTGGTGCTAGAAAAATCTCTTCAGACAACTGAAAACACTTGTGCTGGAGTCCCTGAAGGAAAACCGGAAAGTCAAGCTTCAGACAGTGGAGATGCAGCCCAGTCCTTGTTCCCTCTGTATCCCTTTGACTGTTCATATGCCTGATATGTGGCTGGGGTTGGTTTTTGGTATGAGAATATGCTTACTGAAGTGCTACTCTGAGGAGCCCTGTCTCTTAACCCTGTTTTTTCTCTGTTAGAAACTTGAAAAGAGCTTTTAATATGCAGATTGATTGAGTGAAATGACTAAAGGATACTTCCATTATTGCCATGAATCAGGATTCAGATTTGATTGTGTATTATATTCTTAAATATATTCAGCACAAAATGCTTTGCATTTCAGTAGGTGAAGTGATAGGCAGGGCATCAGCTGTAATGGGCCATGAACTGACTCATTAGACAATGCATCTGATTTTTACTGAGTGCACCTATTTCAATAGCAAGTTTAGTTCTCCTGATGGGAAGCAGAAATGTTCAGTAGGTAATATAACAAAATCAGCTGGTTATTTGATGGGGTTGAGAAATGAATGGCCTTCTTAGTTCAGTGAAGGAAGAATATTTCTGAATGAAGCTCATCAGATTCGTAACCATGCCAAATCCAAGACTAGCTAGCTATCTGGGAATTTTTCTCTGAAAAGCATTACTGGATTTTCTAGAAAACTCCCAGTGTGCTGGCTCTGAACTGCAGATTCAGTACCTTGTTTTAGTAGAAAATTAATCAAATGCGCATTTTAAAAAAATTGCGTACATTTAAAAAATGAATTATTTAGAAAGCTCTTAAGATTAGCAAATGTCCACAGAAAAAGCTCAGCTCTCTGGGATCACAGTTTTTCAAAGATACTGTCCCAAAGGTTAAGTCCTTCAACAGAAGGTCTTGAAGTTAAACTTTAGTGAATGTCTAAGAGGATAGATACCTATTAATAGGTTACATTAATATACCTTAATTGGTTTCCTCTCATTTTAAAATAATCATGCAATTTGAATCTGGTCATGTGCAAATCTTTAAATCAAGAATTTTCCTATGGGTAATGAAGTTCAAATATTGCTTAATCACTTCCCTTCTTAGTGAAGCACTGGCTTATGGATTTTGTGGCTTAAAGCTTTCTAGCATGAACACTTTCCAAAAAGGGTAGCACTTCTTGCAAATATATTTGAATTTTCAGGGTTCAAAGTAGCTGTGTGGTAGCTCT
Source organism: Anhinga rufa (assembly GCA_013400875.1). Classification (NCBI taxonomy): domain Eukaryota; kingdom Metazoa; phylum Chordata; class Aves; order Suliformes; family Anhingidae; genus Anhinga; species Anhinga rufa. Next base: position 6,164 of record VZTV01082923.1, on the reverse strand, counting down.
ACACCCCCCAGGTTCAGCGTTATAGATAGCTAAGGTTATTTGGATTTTTTTGGAAGAGAAAAAGGGGAAGGGAAAGTGAGATTATGGAACAGAACTGTGGGATAAAGCTGTTTCTGGCCAACTAAGGTACTAAACATCTATGTCAGCCTAATGAACAATGCAAGACCAAATTTCTGTGAAATTAGATGATCTTTAATGCGTCTTGAGTGCCAGCTACAGGAACACATGTTGTCTTCTAAGAATCGGCAACCATCTGCTCAGTTCATGCTCTTTGTTTGTGTGACACACCGCCCCCACCAAAAGCGTTTGGTGATGGAGAGCAAATGAGTTACGTAGTCAAATATGTAGATCAGCTTCACAAGAGGGAAGCCCAGCATAGTGTTATGGCAGTACTTTGCAGACAACAGTGTCTGTGTATAATGTACCCTCATCAGTATGTGGGGCATATGTTGTGTTTCTGGATGCTGAACCAGCAACACAGTTGTCTGTCCATCTCTTTAAATCTTCCACGATTATAACTCTCATTATAATCACTCATTGGTGTAAGTGAGAGGGAGGGTGTAATAAACTTGTATAATTTGTTTTCTACTTATCGTCAAGCTCTCTAAATTGTAAATAACATGTCAGTAATCTAGTCAACACACACTAAATCAAATCTAACATATGTTTCAGAATTAGGCTACAGATTAAATAAAATGCACTATTCAGATAGTTTGTAACACATACTGAAAGTCAATTCTATTGCATACTGAAAAACATTAAAAATGATAATTTTAAGTTCAGTATATAATTTTAAACTTTGTATGCTTTTATTTTCTAAATCTAGTAGTAAGGATAGCAGTATTTCATGTGATCCAATTTTTAGTTTAGTCCTTAGATGTAATCTTTATCCTATTTATCTGTCTTTAGATTTGATTCTGCTGCTTTTTGTGCCACAAGATAATGGGGCAAAGTCACCTGAACTTCAGTAACTTCTCGTTTCTTCATTTGTAAAACCGATGACATAAGACTTATTTATACACTCTTGGGATTGTTGAATAAAAGAGCCTGTACATATTTTGCAAATATAGTCACTTACTCATGCCATATGTTTGTGGAATAAAAGCAATGTGAATAATTATCACTTAAGTAATACCTGTCATTCCAAGAATATCTGAAACTATCAAGATATCTCAGTGGGGCAACACCAGTCTTTTTGCAGGACTTAAGAAACTGTCAATCATTTCCTTGATTAGAAAGACTGTTTTGAACAGCAGCACCTGGATAAACATCTGCTGATCCACCAAATATGAGAATTAATCTTCAGGCAAACGTTTCATTGATGATATTTGACTTGCAGTGGACTAGATACTCTGTCAACTGCTGTCACAACCCGACTTCTTTGTAATAGGCACATAAGATGCTTAATATTTGACCTCGACAGGCTGGAGAGCTGGGCTGAGGGGAACCTGATGAAATTCAACAAGAGCAAGTGCAAGGTCCTGCACCTGGGGAGGAACAACCCCAGGCACCAGTACAGGTTGGGGGCTGACCTGCTGGAAAGCAGCTCTGCTGAGAAGGTCCTGGGAGTGCTGGTGGACAGCAAGTGACCCTGAGCCAGCACTGTGCCCTCGGGGCCAAGAAGGCCAATGGTATCCTGGGGTGCATTAAAAGGAGTGTGGCCAGCAGGTCGAGGGAGGTCATCCTCCTGCTCTACTCTGTCNGGTGCCCAATGACAAGACAAGGGGCAACGGGCACAAGTTGGAACATGGGAAGTTCCACTTAAATATGAGGAAAAACTCCTTTGCTGTGCGGGTGCCAGAGCAGTGGCAGAGGCTGCCCAGAGAGGCTGTGGAGTCTCCTTCCCTGCACACATTCAAACCCACCTGGACGCGGTCCTGTGCCCCCTGCTCTGGGTGTGCTGCTCACGCAGGAAGGTTGGACGAGATGATCTCTTGAGGTCCCTTCCAACCCTTACCATTCTGTGATTCTATGATCTGTTCAGAGCAGATATATAATTAAGCCTTTTTTTGCTGAAATACTGTTAAGCCTAGAGGAGGAAAAGAATTGCTGGGTTGAACTCATCTCCAGAAGGCCCAAGTATTTTGTTATTGGAATCATTTAGTCATGTAAACCTAGGTGTTTGAATAGGATTTGTACTACTGAATTCTGCTTTTAAAGCTATTGAGTAATAACTACACAGTTGGCTTGATTTTTGGAAATGCCCTTTACAACAATTCACCCCTCAGAAGTAGCACACAATGTATGAACTTATGCATTATATGGCAGTGGCTTATTAAATACTGCTTCATCTACATGTACCTGGTCAAATTTAAGTCGTCTGGCTGTAATTAAAAAAAAAGAGGTCTGAAGTCAGAAAACATGGGCTTTCTGACTTTAGACATTTGAAAGTCTAAAAGTTGGAAGAATTTAGTTTTTAGGAGGGAAAAGGAAATGAGTGTGTTAAAGCTTTCTGTTGTAGCTCTATTCTCACAGTGCCTGGCAGGGGTGCTCTGGAGAGGTACTGCTCACTGCTTTCCTACAGCAAATGCCTCATCTGCAGTATCCCCCAGAATAATCCTTCAGCCCTTTTTTGATGGACCTTATGTAGAGTTCAGTTTCTCATTGCACAGAGCTACTTGGGAGGGGGGAGGAAGGAGGGCTTGAGTTTTTGGTTCCATCACAGTAATAAGAAATAAATTGGATACAAGGAGCATTTGTGTTGGGCCTTATGACTTGGTGCTGTCAAATGATGCTGTGTTGTGACTAATGCCTTTTCCCACTTTATTGTTACTGAAATCAATGGCAAAACTCCATTTATGTTTAAGAGCACAAGACAAGATCCAGGGTAAGTGACAGAAGCAGATGACTAACAGTAATGAAAGCAATCTGGAAAGAACAGCCCTATCAAAGGGTATATTCAGAGTTGATTTAGAGCAGTAAGTAAAGATCATTTGGTATCTGACTCAAAACAGGATAAAAGCAACAGCCATTGAAGGCATATCCACTGTGGACAGAGGGAAAGAGTCTTTTCATACATTTTTAATTGAGGGGGAAAAGAAGTACTTTAATTCCAGATGGTGGTTACACAAATGATCTTTTAATTGGTAAACAGGAATTTCTCCCTTTGCCCATATTTATTTTTTGAAAATAAACTTTTGCTTGTGCAAACAGTATCCACAGGCTGGTACACAGCAATGGACATCTGTGCTTTTTCAAACTACTAGCACTAGATTAGTAATTTTGGCTGAAATTTTGAGTACTGAGCACTAGCTTTCAATACCTGATTTAATTTGATCCATATTAGGGTTGGGTATTTATCCCTTCTCTGGCCAATTTTCCTCTACCAATTTTGTCTTTCTTGCCCTGTAGCAGCCTGCCTTTTCATGGAAAGATCTGCCAGGTATGCCCTTCTTCTGATGTCTCTTGTCCCTGGCAAGGGGCTGACTGAGAGCTGCAGAGCAGCAAAGGAACCTGCACTCCTGGCACATGTTTACTGTGCAGAGGGATTGCCTCATAGGTTGGGGATGTACTATTTAAGAAGTTGCTCTGAACTTGGCCTCACCTTAATGTGATACCAAACACTGCTCTGACCATATGCAGCAGCTGTAGTCTTTTCTCCTTCTGAAAATCTGTGCATGTGGACAAGTGATTAGTATAGCCATGAAACTGGGCTGCAAGTATGGAGGAGAATAAAGCTGGGACGTGAGCAGGTTAGTTATTTACCATCAGCCTTTGGTTGTGGCTTGTTTAGTATCTAAGGCAAGTAGGAAGTTCAAGCCACTACTTTCCTTGGTGTGATGCTACTGTGTTCAAGGAGAGTGGGACTGAGTAACCTGATTAGTGTCTCTAACTAGCAGGGACATTCATGCCTCCTGCTTGATTTCTAGGGTTGAATGGCCAGAATTCAAACTGCTCTTCTGTGACAGTGTTGTGCAAGGGGAGTTCAGATTCTCTCAATCACGACTTTTAGCTTGGTTGGCCAAATGTATCAAATGGCTAAATTAGAAGTGGTGTCAGGATCCCTGATATGATACCCAGTGTTTATATCCATCCAGGTTGTGAGTTGCCTGGGCACTACTCTCTGCAGCACTGAACCAGCAAGAAAGTTAGGGTAAAAGTTGTATGAAGACAATGAAGTTGTATAGTGGACAGGTAAAGAGGAAATAACTGCTTAAATATCTAAGCAGTAAAGAGATGGCACTAGAAGACTAGAGATGTCAATAGATGTTGAGGTAAATCTGCACCCCAGCCTACGACTAGCACAGCTCTTCAATTTGCTCACTTAAAAACAGTGCTTTTAAAGACTGAGGATCCCAAAATATTTTTCAGTGGAGATATGGACCTCTGACCAGCAAATTTATTGCTACTGACTGTGTCTGAAATGTAGGATCTTAGTTTCTTCTGTTGGAGTCATTAGAAGCAGTCTCTGGACCTTGAGAGGTTCACTACTTATTATTAGTGAATTACTTTATGTTGGGAAAATTGCCGGTTTGCAAGAGAGCTTGGTAGAAAGATATAAATTTTAATTTCTGACTGCTGGTCCATTAGAAGAAACTCATGTGCCTTGGGGAGGAAAAGGGTGAAGCAGGTAAATTACATGGTGGTGCAGAAACCAGCAGTGGTGTTCCTAAGGTACTCACTGTTGTGGGTTAAATGTTATCATAGCAGAGTTTCTTGCACTTGTTTCCTAAAATCCAGTTGTCTCCTAGCACTTCTCTCTGTAGCAGAAAAATGGTGTGTGACATCTTGCCTTGGTGGGAGGCAGGGACCTGAATCCTGCAGTGAAGACTGCAGTGGTGTCAGGATCTTGCTCTGCGAAGCACTCTCTCCTTTGTCACCTGAAAAACAGTGGTGGTGATAACCTGGAGGGGTTGGTGTAGCTCCTGGGTCAGGTTGGTGTTATTCCAATGAGGTCAGCTGTGCTGCATTCAGAAAGAAATGGACTATATGGGGAATTTTGCAGGGACAGAGGCTTTCAGCAGCCTGATCAACAGTTAGTCTCATCAAACCTTTTTGAAATCATGCAGTATTTCACACCCACATCACTGTGGCTTCCTAGGAAATGCAGAAACATACTGGGGATGGAGGGAGGGAAACTACCTGACATGGCACTTGGTCGCCTCTGAAGCCACACTCTGCAGTAACCCAAAGTTTCCCACAGCTCTAGCTGTTATTCCTCCCTGCTTGTGCCTGGCTGTAGCTCCCTGCCCTACTAGCTGTGATATGACTGTTGTGATGTTGTGCTATGAACTGGATCAGTGAGCAGGGGGCTGGGTTAAAAATAATCTGCTTTTAACCTAGATTATGTCACAAGTCTTGTGAGCATCAATCACATGGCCAGCAGACAGGGACCTGCACCTCAGAGATGAGGGTGTAGGGAGGAAGGGACTGAATGCCTGGGAGGCAGAGGCAGGGGTAGCAACCTGTCAAGCAGGCTTGATGCTGAAACCCTGCACTGTAAAATAAAAGTTAAGGTGTCACATGTGTTCAAATGTGGGCTGCTACAGGTCTGTGTTCAGATCCTCTGCATCAGGCACGCAGTGTAGGTGGTGTAGCAGTTAAGATGAGGATGGATGGCTGGACCTGAAATGGGGCTTGCAGTACCCAGGTTATATGTGAAAGTATGTAACTACTCCACAGCGGGCTTTGCTTGTGTGCACTGCTTTTGCTTTACCTATTAAACTGTCTTTCTCTCAACCCATGAGTGTTCTCACCTTTACGCTTCCAATTCTCTCCCCTACCCCACTGCGGGGGAGTGAGTGAGCAGTTGTGTGGGCCTTAGTTGCTGGCTGTGGTTAAACCACAACAGTCTTTATCTGTTGCCCAATGTGGGGCTCAAGGGTTTGAGATAATGACAGATTTGATTGGAATGTGCTAGGTTGAACTATAGCTGTTATTGCTGTTTACCTATTAACTGATAGGCTCCTGTGCTTGCTATGGGGCTTGCTTGCCTTACTGTATATTAGTCT
>VZTV01082922.1:10981-13481 GCA_013400875.1 Anhinga rufa | reverse complement strand
GGATCTGGTGAAGAGAAGAATTAAAGGGCATATTTTGCACCAAAAAAAGATAACCCTGGAAGTAGAAAGTGCTGAAATCTCTAGCAAGAGGATCTGTGGAAAAAGCAGTATATGGACAGGGAAAAAAAACCCTCAGGGGATACTGAAGGGAAGCTTCGAGCAGGAGCCTGAGCGAGAAGTCAAGTAAGCGTGAGGGTTAAACAAAGACTGGTCAGGTGAAGGTACTACCATGATATTCAAAGATCAGGGGAGGGGAAATATCAGTGAGAATTGTTGCAAGCTCCTCACAAAAAAAAAACAACAACAACAAAAAAAAGCCACCAAAAACCAAACCCCACCCAAAAAAAACAGGTATAAAAAGTTGGCCCTGGGTTTGCAGTTTGTAAGTCCTACAGACTCTGTAAGAAGCACGTTTTTGGTTTTTTGGTTTGGTTTTTTTTTTTTTTTTAAGGGAATTTGCCTGCTAGGCAGGTCTTCCCTAGCTCTCACAATTCTAATTATTTCCTACTGCCCTAATGCTTTCTCACTATTAAATTCTCCATTGACTGTAATAAAGTCTCCCTACTCTCAAGAGCTTGGAGAGCTGCCTTTTTTTTTTTTTAAGACTGGGAAAGAGAAGGAGATAGATACAGAGAGAGTGGGGGAGAGAGGAGTTTGCTTTCCAAGGTGGGGTTTCCCAAGCTGTCATTGCTCAAATAAGAATCTTATCCTGAAATTGGCTGCTCATTTCTGTGTGGGCTGTAGGTAATGCACTCTAGCAGGCTTTTGCCACTATCCTATGTGTAAGGTACGCGTCTTACACTATCATACAGACTACTCATATAGATAGCGCTGGCCTTCAGAGCGTTTTGGGTTTTTTTTTTTCCACTAAGCGAAAATAAATAGCAGGTGGAGATTAATTAGACCTTACTTGCTGTTTGGGGAAAGTGAACTGTTGTTTAATAATTGGATGAGTGTGACAACATATTCCTGAATTTTAGAAAGCAGATAAATTACTGTGCCCAGGACTGACCTACTATTTTTATTAGTCCTGAGGAATTGAGATGGTGTGAAAGGAAAAGATACAGCCTTTAAAATGCAGGGTAGCTTTTAGTTTAAGATTGAATACGATACTCTACCTTCAGTAGCTTTATCTGACTGTTCGTGCCAGTGGGTTAAAAGGATGTTCCTTTAAACATCTGATACATAAATAAAGCGTAGTACACAGACAGTGGGAAAAATTGTGGCTTATAGTACAAAGATAAATATTTTAGGCAATGCTTGTTTTTTTCAGTTGTGTTTAACTTTAGCATAGATCAATTAATCTGATTTCTTAAAGCCTTCTCATGCCAGCCGAGTNGGGTGTGGACGGGGGTGGGGGGGTGTGCGTGTGTGCTGGCTCTACTCTGTAGTAAATAAATCTCATCTGTGATAATTTGCAAAAATCCAGTTGTCAATTTTATCCTGTGTTCAAAAATGGCCTTCAGAGACCCACCGTACGAGTGCCCACTGAAAAGTTTCTTACTACAGCTTGAATTCTTCACAATAGTAGCGTTTTCTGTGTTGTGATCAGAGGCTGTTCTCCCATCGCTGCCCTTTAGCCATTTCTGAACTGTTACTTCACTCACCACTACCATCTTCGCTAGTGAGGGTATTCTGAATAGTAAAATGATTAGTTGGCTTTGAAGAAGAGGTTATTTTTTTACCATGAAAATTCTATTTTTTCTCATCAAAGATGCTGACTACACTCACTGATGCGGATGCATGATACGTATTCTTTCCGACTGTGCTAAGATACGTTCTGTAACTCACAACTGGGAGCTCCGCTTTCCTGAAAGACATTCCAGCACAAGGTGTTGCAGCATACTTTACATTTTTACAGAGAAAACTTACTTAAGTCAATAGTAGTATATTAAATCTACTAATATAGGTACTTTATTTTATAGTATTTCAATAGCGGTTGACCTAATTAGTGTTTTAATCATATTAATTTACTTACATATTTAAAAAATACGCAGTGAAGTAATTTATGTCTCTGCTTAACTCCAGCTTTGAAAGCTACATGTTTTAGATAAAGTGAAAAAAAAAAAGCCATCACAAATATTCTCTTAGCCTGTCTAATTTTTTGTTCTCACACATTCAGCTATGTCCTTCATATTTGGCATTTTGATTTATTAGGCAATCTTAAGTATTAAAGACTTTTAACATACCAGCGCAAGACTTCAGATGCATTGTGCCTTGTGTCAATGATGAATTAATTCCAGCAGAGCACAAAAGTTACCATTATTTAAGCCTAGCTCCTCACCTCTGCTTTTACATCACAGGCCCGGTTCAAAAGGCTGGAGTTTGGGCTGTGTCTCAAGAAGTGAAAGGCGGTGAGCGCGTGAGCCCAACGGGGAGCGTCAGGCCCGTGGCGTCGAGCGCTGGGCGCCGCAGGCCTGCCTCGCCCGGGCACCTGCCAGCGTGGGCGCCCCGCCGCCGGGCTCTGCAGCTGGTGCTCCGGGATGGCGGCTGCAGCGCG
>VZTV01082921.1:0-18982 GCA_013400875.1 Anhinga rufa | reverse complement strand
GGAGAGTTCTATGTGACAACAGACAAAGCGAAAAGTAGCTTCTCGGAGTTACCTTGGTAAAAGCATGATTAGACTGATGATTCCAGACTATTGGGTTGTAGACTATGGACCACTCCTCAACTTAAAAGTGAGGATGGGTAGTGTCCGATTTGAGTCTTCTCCTCTAAGTGTGCGTTGAACGCTGGATGTTAAGGGAAATCAGTTCTGTGTTGCTGGGGGATGGCTATCATGATTTAATATTTTACACTTTCAGATTTGTTAGTTGTGTGAGTTGCCCTGCCTTGTCCCTCTCCTCAGCCATTCACCAATTATGGGCTAATTTAATCTGCTTTCTTCTGCATTCTTTTTTAGAAAACTCTGCTCTCTAACATGCGTCAGAAGCAGCTGCTTCAGCCATGGCATTGCACAGGGAGTTGTACATCCTGTCTCCAGCTTCGTGATGTTCCACACTGTGGACAGTGCCTAAATTATGCAGGTTCTGATTAGTGACTCTGGTTTGTTTGTCTTTCTAGGTGAATGGCGTCAACATCAGCAGCGTGACTCACTGCCAAGCTGTCTCCTTCCTGCGTCACCCAGGTCCTGTTCTCCACCTCATGGTCCTGCAGGAGAAGGGTTTTTCCAATAAGACTGCACAGCAGGATTCTACTTCTGCTACAAATCGGGAAGTGATCCACGTCACCTTGATAAAGAGAGACCGATCTGAACCCCTGGGAATCAAACTGATCAGGAAGACAGATGAGGCAGGGATTTTTATTCTAGATCTGTTAGAGGGAGGTTTGGCAGCCAAAAATGGAAAGCTGAGTCGGAATGACAGAGTCCTGTCAATAAATGGCCAGGATTTGAGGCAAGGAACACCTGAGGCTGCTGCGCAGATAATCCAGGTAATTTATGACATGGTGAGGTTGTATGGCTAAAGACTCTGCAGCTGTCTGTGTTGATGGCAGGGCTCCTGTTCTGATCCAAGAGCTAACAGAACATACCAGAGCAAACTGCATTCCCTGAAATATCTCTTTGGGAAAGTGACTTCCCCGGGGATGTGTGGGAAGCACTGCTTCCAAATGAAGATAAACATGAAGAGTGGGAATCTGTCGTGAGTCATCTCTGACAAGTCTGAAGCCAGGCAGTTGCTCATGGCACTTCAGCTCAGGCAATTGGATCTCCTTTGTGGTGTGGTGTTTGGAGCCTTTCTTGCAGAGTGAATTAGTACAGCGCTGTGTAGATGCATGCAGCAGAGATAAGGAGAGATGAGGACAGCCTCTCCTGCTTCAGTCAAACTGAAGGTGTTTGGGAGATGCGATCAGTTGGCAGCACAGAACTCTTTGATTTGAAGCCCTCTCTCCTCATTTTACCTGTATCTGGGAAGGGAGTCTAGAAAACAACGTGAGGCACCTCAGGCTGAAAACGTTCAAAATACTAAATGGATAGAAGAGAGGTGGTCTTTCCCTGCGCAATAGGAATGCACTCCTGTTGCAGCATGCCAACCAAATATTTTGGTGAAAAGAGTGGGCAAAGAATTTTGGTTAAGGATTAAGGATTGCTATGTGTGCAGCAGATATCATGTAGATCAGTTTTTAAATTCTTATCTCCCTAGGCGATGACCTCCAGTTTCTGTTTTTATCTAAAGATCCTGACAAAATACATCTCATCACATACTGTTTATATCCCAGAAAGGATCTGAGGTCAGCAGTGAGGGAGAGCCAGTTTTCTTCCTGGTAATCAGCAGAGGAGTGCAGTGACATGGGAGGAAAGAAGAGACAGAGCAGAGTTCCAGTACTGAGATCCCTTTTTATGTCATATATGTGATTCTATTCTATGGCCTCTTAGAATTTTGTTCATGTCCCATTTAAGTGCTGCTGTGTTTCTGCTGTAATATGCAAACATAACTCCCATACGAGGAACTCTTTCTTGATCTCACTGAAATCAGTAACCAAAGCCTCAGAACCAGCTTCAGTAGGTTTGAGGATTGAACTCCTTTTGAAGTGACATTTGTGTAAAACTGAGACACTCTTTCAAACATTAGCTGCTCTTCTGACAGCTAATTCAAATTTCTGGTTAAATGTAATTTTAATTTCGATTGCAAACCATTTGCAGGCAAGAGTCCTTCTACCTGTGTTGTGAAGTACCATTTACAGCTATATACATGTATGTGCAGCCATATGTACTGTACATAGCCTGGTACTCCTGGTTGAGGGGGAGGGCAAACCCCCACCTTAGGACACGATGCTTACAATATATTTTATGAAGACGTGGATGTGTGCCAACTTCTCTGGAAAAAAATTGCTCTATCTGAAGTGACTTTGGAGGCAAGAGGCTTTTAAATTCTGTTTCAGAAAACAAAACTCTCCTGTACTAGTTTAAAAAGAAAAAAATCCCCAAAGAGTCGATTCAGTCCCTCTTCCAAGGCCAGGGAATCAATTCACTGCTGCTAGGGTGCTGTGGCACCAGGGAAACGGGTTCCCATGTCAGGAAGTGAGAGCGGCAACCGTACTTCTCTCATCCATCGCAGGAAATGCCCCAAATAAGCACATACGCCTCACCCCAATGGAGTCCTTCACAATAAGGTTTTGTCAAATTATCTGAAAGAACAAACTGAATTAGAAGAGCAGTAACAATAGTGAATACTTTGCCTGTAGTTCTGCCAAGGCCAGACATACAGCTGGTTAAGTGTTTAATTGGCAACGATCTTAGACAAAAGATGTCTTCAGGTTCTCTGGGGAAAAAAATGGGTGGGAGATGTTGAACAATAGATGTGGTACATAAGCTGGGAGGGAAAGAGGTTTAATAAGTTTCTTTACAATAAAGAAAAGGCGTCCAGTACTCGTATCACGGTCATCCATCGTGTGGACTGGCATTCTAGCTCTGTTCATTTTGTATCACAACACAATATGCTATTTTGGTTATTTGTACTGAAGTGGAGGAATGAATCACCCCTTTCCACTTTCTCTTGTTTGGCATTTGTGGGGGAGGGAGGCATGAGTGAAGCCTGCCTCTACTCCTGTTCCTTCTGACTAACATTTGTGAATTCCTTTTTTCTTTTCACCATAGGATTCTGTGGCTTTTACAAAAACCATTGCGTCAGGTCGCAGAGCCCTGTTTCAGACCCTTTGTAGAAACCAACGCCAACCCTTCTCTCTCCCCAAGAAAATGACAGGGGTCATCCCTAATTTCTAGTTTATTTTTCTATCTAGTTTATTCACACTCTTTTTGTTTCTCCTGGCAGACCACTGAATCAAGAGTGAACTTTGTCGTCTTGAGGCAGCCAGGTGTACAGCTGTCAGACCCGGTAGAAGATGGCAGCACATCAAATAACAGCAGCAGCAGCAGCAGCAATGGTGGAAGCCCGGTGCACCACAGGAGACGACTAGACCAGAATCACTATAGACGAAAATCTAATTACCAGAAGGTAAGTTTTGTAAATAATGGCAAAAGCGCTGGTTATTCTTGGTCTAGCAGATCTATTATGTTTGCTCTGTGATGGTGATTTATCATATGAGACTAATCAGTAGCTCCGTTCCTTTTTGAGCTATTGAAAAGCAGCAGGTTTGTGGCTTTTGGTACTGGGGAACTGTACAATTGTCATCTACTGGGAAACACAGTTTTTAGGGAAAAACATCACAATTTCTTCAAATGTCTCTAATGTTGATGCAGAACCAGTGTTTAATCCTTTCTTGTCTGGAAAGGGCAATGGGAAATTTACCATCCATGAGACTCTTGGGACTCTCTTCTTAACATCCATTGAGCACAACACGTTCAGGGTATTGCATGATGATACTAAGTTATGCTTCTGGTTTGGAGCCAGAAGTATGGTACAGAAGTAGAAACTACAGAAATTACACTGTAGTGGTCTTGTGACTTCCGTGTTGCATCTGCCATTCGTTTGCCTATTGTAAGAAACAGTATGAGCGAGAGGAGAATCGCCAGTCGGTTGTCCCGAGAGAGGTTTGCTCTATGTTTAGAACTTATTTGAGTGAGAAAACTTGCTACAACTGCTTACTCTCTTGTGTTTAAATGTCTCTGGAGTCTAGTAAGTAGCCGTCATAAATGGCTGGAGTGTGGTTCCTCGATTTAAATCCTAGAATATCATTTACATATTGTTTCTACAGCATATGCTATAATGCGTGCTTTCACTGCAACCTAAATATTTACTAGTAGTCAGAGAGAGGTTGATTGCTTGATATGAATGGCCTTGAAATGAGTTCATAGCTTGCTCCTCAGTGCAAAATTGTTCTCCTCAGAGTACGTATCTCTCTACAGTAAATGAATGTGGGATCATTAGTTGAGCAGTGCCACAGTTGCAGTGGTATCGCTTTGGAAATACAGGGTAGTATTTCTACCCAGAACAGGTACATGAGAAGCTGACTTTGCCGTCCAGCAACATGGCTGAAATGTTCTGGATTAAAGATCAAACAAGATGTGCTGTTATTTTCTTACAGATCTGGGCTTCTCGTGTTAATTGCGTTAATGAAGCTGCATTTTTGTACTGTCGTTCCTTTGTAGGATTTACCTCAGGGATCCGTAAGTCATGAAAAGACGGTTGCAATAAAAAAGGAACCAAAGGAATCTTTAGGAATAACAATTGGAGGTGGAAGGGATAACAAAAACAAGCTCCCTATATATGTAACGAGCGTGCAGCCCATCGGATGCCTCTTCAGGGACGGCAGAATCAAGCGAGGTAAGGAGGCACTCAGACCCTTTATCCTTTAAGAACTGGTTAATTTGTTTTTTGTTTTTTTTTCCTGTGGAATTTGGACACTAAAGTGAGGCTGGAAACATGAGGCCTTGAGGCAGAAATGGGCTTCATAGCAAAATTTCTGTAATAATACTCTCTTATTTAATCAACAGGAGATGTACTTTTGAGCATAAATGGCATTGATTTGACTCATTTGAACTACTATGAAGCTGTCTCAGCACTGAAATCTAATGCAGCTTCCCACTCGGTCGTACTGAAAGCCTTGGAAATCCTTCCACTGAACTCGACAGAGTCATCTCTGGACATCAAGGAGCAAGGATTCAGCTGGTCTCCCCTCTGGATCACATGGCTCGGATTGCCTAGGTACGTTTGTTCAGTGCCTGTATGAGATCTCTTCAATGACAGTTGACTTTCACTCAAACATTAGAAATTAATTGCTGCTTTGGTTGACTTGGGAACATTACTGGTATTCTCATTTATCTCTAAGGCAGTGGAAAGCCTTATTTGTCAACAAGATCACAGTATAATGAATTAATAAGAAACTTCTGCTGCTTCTTATGGTGTGACCCATTGTTCCCCCACTTCTGTTGGAGAGTAACCATATTTCAGAAGTTCTTGACAACTTTTTTTTTCTAAGAGAACTGACACAGAAAATAAGTATAGATTCTGGCATTTGAGGCACTGAGTTGACATATAGTCAACACAGATACAGTCCCTGCTAAAATATCGTTAACTGAAATCACTTTGTGGCTCTTTCTGGATTGCATAACAGAAGCAAACAGACACCTGTGCTGTTGTATAGTTTCTAATCTGATCATCTCAGTTAGGGGCAGACATTCTTTCAGTCTGGTTCTTTTTGGCTGTCATAATTGTGTCACCTTTAGCATGAAGCAAAAATGATTTGGGATAGTTGACTTTTCCTGCTGCAAAGCCTTGGACCATAGACTTAGCACAGATTTTAGCAGCCGCATGGTAAGCTCCAGATAACAGGGTTGGGGCTTTGAAAGCTTGAATTTCTCTCTCCTTCCTGGAGAGGTGAACCTCTGGTTTGCTCACTTTCGCAGTTTCATCAAAATACATTCACCTATGAAAGGTAGTCTGTTGTCATTCCAACTGACTGGAGGAGGATCGTGCAGGAGATGCGGTAAAGCCAAACCCTTCTGTTGGTAAAGCCAAACCCTTCTGTTGGTAAAGCCAAACCCTTCTGTTGGAAGCTCGGATTATTTACAGCCTTGTTCCTTGAGGCACCTGAAAGAAGAAATACCAACAAAGCCTCTGTTACATTATCCTTGTGTTACTTAGCAGCCTGCAAATGCTAAACAAACAGCCCAAGGAAGGTAGCTTTTGTGTCTCAAGCAACTGTAACTTGGCTTGTGCTCAGCCCCCTCCTGCCAGTTTCCTCTGCTCTCCCAGGGATTCGGCCTGTCTGTTCTGTGCAGGCCCAGTGTGGACTAGCCTGAGCTGCACCCGGATAGCCCGAACCTGAGCACAAAGCCTCGGATGCTGCCTGGTGTTTGGTCCTCACAGGTGCTCCTGCAGTGAAGTAGAGCAAGGCAAAACCTGGCTGGACTTTCTCCCTTCATCCTTTTCCAATTCATATGGATGTCTGGTGCCTTGCAGCTTCTCCACACTTTCTGCTATAGGGACTGGAGTCCGCTCTTTGCTCATTGGTCACCTGCCTTTGTTTCAAGAGTATACTGACATTACCTGCCATTTGATACGTTGCTTTAAATTCTTTTGCTGCTGGTATATTGGCCCCCCTTCATTGACTGTTGCTGTACCTTCCTACTGAAGCAAGGAGCAATGATTCACATGCTCTTGATGCTCTTCAGTCTTCTTTTCTTACTCAGACCTGAATTCAGGCATCTGAACTTGTCTGCCGTTCTTCTGTGGGCATGAGGGTGGTTAGGAGGCACAAAGCAAGGTTATGCCATTTCAGGATCTGAAAAATCCCTTCCTTCTTGTTTCCAGTAGTAAAACCAGCTGTAATTCTTGTGCATCCTCACTCACCTTCCCAATCACTCACAGTAAGACCTGGTAGCAGCTAGCTGGTCATCTGTAGAATGAATGATTTCCCTAAAGGCACTAATATTTGACGTTGTGGCTGGCACAATCAGATTATTTTTAGATATTGCTTGAGAATCCATAAACTGAAATGGCACCCTTGTTTGGCACCTGAAAATTTCCAGGTGACTCTACAGTAGCATTTTAGTTTGGCTCAGGAATGTGCTGTTGAAGCAAGAATCCCAGTTGTCCTCACTTGCTGTTTTTAGTTCACATTGCAGAGAGGTCTTGACCTGCGCAAACTGGGTTCCTTTTGAATGGGACTAAACCAGAAGTGCTGCAGAAGAATGCCCATTGCACTCTGGCACAAACAGACCCTGCGTGTACCACACTAATTCTAGATTACAGAAAATCCCCTGAACTCTACCAAAACTAGACCTTGCGTCCTTGGCACCAGTCGTTTCACTTGGATCTGTTCCTTTTGGGCTGTCCTGCTAAAGCAGACATAGCCTCAGCATGCTCAAACATTTTGCAGTACAGTGTGAAAGTTTAAAGCTTATTGCTGATGGCATGTGCAATTTTGGTTCTGTTCGGCTTTTTTTTTTCCAGTTACTACTCCGATCCAGCAGAAATATCCTTTCCTCCTTAGAGGAATCCCATGTATTTCTTTCTAATTTGAAGCCGAACTTGATGCTGAAAGACTGGAGTTGAAGTTAGTGCTCAAAGCCAGGGAAGTGCATTCAGTCATTGCAACACTTGAGCCCAAGGTGTTTAATTCTAGCCTTGATTCTTCTATCTGTGGTTTCCTGTTTATGTCAAATACTGGCTGTCATCTCGGCACACTTGGTGATGTGCTGTCTCTGAAACGTGGGGCCCCTGCAGCCCATCCTGCAGAACTCAGGTTATGTGCCAGGCTACCGCTGTGGAAGCATTTTAGGAGAGAGATGACAGCCCTGGTCCTGTGCCTTTCTTGGGACACTGGGTGACAGAGGGAGCAACACAAGCACCTTGATCACATTCTTCCTAAAAGAAAAACACTCTGCTCCTAAGGCTACTTTCACACCACAGCGTTTGGTGTGTAAGCTTGGAGCATCTTCCACCTCTGACTATGGTCAGTGCTGCACGCTTCCAATGAAGATACAAACATCTCCATAAGAGGAACAGTGTGGTAATATTTTTTTTTCCCCTCTAACCTCAGGCGACTAGTCTTGGCTGTACTGAACCAGGTGGCTGGTATCTATCTTGGATTTTTTGTCTCGTAATACAACTGTGGGTAGCTCTACTGTCCTTGTAAACTTACTCTTTCTCCATTCTTTGCTTGTTATTAATGGGGGTGGTGAGTGTTCCAAGTTAATTGTATGCTACTGCTTATTGCTGCTGAATGTTTATCATAATCGCTGTGTATGTCTCAGAAGACAGCGTAGGAACTGTACTTGATTTCTTCATAGTGTTATGTTAAATCAATACCAGCTACTGATAGTATAAAATACCATCTCAGAATGCTGGTTTGGAGGGGTGCGTGCCCTTATTCATTGCACGCTGGATCCTAAAGATACTATAAACACCAGGTTTACAGACTCTTTGCACAGTGTGGCTTATGGATCATTCTCAGGGGGCGGAAAAGCAGTTTTCCTCCTGCCTTCTTCCGTGAGGCTTCTCTGAAGCCAGTCTCCATGAAGTCTGAGCTCTTTCTGCAACAACTGTTAGGTGCTCCCTGCCATGGCCCCGCTGGAGCGGAACGCTCTGGAAGGGATGCAGAACTGCAAACTCAGCAGGGTGTTCATCAGAATAAAACTTGCACCTTTACTTTCTGTGAAGTCTAAAATTCTTTTCCTACGGTCACTTTCCATTATAGTAAATTAATGTTTCTCTTCCTAAAACCCCTTTTTCATATGGAAAACTCATTTCTAGCAAACGGCCTTTTCTGACTTTTGGAGAATGTGTCTAATATTTTTATTTATGTTCTATGCTGATGTGGCGCTTGCCACTCTTGCTCTCTGGGCTGTTTATTCACACTAGCTGCCACATACATTTCTCACAGTGTTTTTACGCTGGTGTGGTACCAGGAGTAGAAAACCATGGAGGCATCAGTAAGGTAGAGCTGGGTCTTCCAGCATTTATGTGCAAAGAACTCCTACAAAAGTAAATTACAGTTTGAAAGTAGATAATTGGATCTTTCTCCTAGCGAGAAGTTAACTGAGAAGGCTTTTGAAATCTGACTCTCATCTGCAAACTGTAGGAGCAAAGCCCTTGAGGCAAAAATGTTTATTAGGAAAAGTTTAGCTGCTGGAATACCTCAGCGGGGTGATGAGAGGCAGTTTCACACAGCGTAGCTCTGGCAGCACCTCGGTGCCAGAATGTAACCTGACTGTGAGCCAGAGTACAGGAGATGCTTGCCTGCTCTCCTGCCACACCTTTTCAGACGCCTCGCAAAGGCTTTGCGTGTCTTTGTGCTACAAACTCAAGGAGCAAGTGCTGTTAGCACTTATATATCGTGTTCTCCATGGCAGCCCTAGCATTGTAGCGTACCCCAGGCTTACCGAGAAGACATACGTCAGTGGCTGGCATTCAGAAACAGTGGCCTGTGATCCCTCTCTGAGGAGTCCACTATCTTACTGTACACAGCAACCCTGGGTGGAGGTCCTGCAGGAAAGACCTTTCACACTCTGATTTGGTAGTTAGTGGAAGAAAGGCTGCCCTGCCTCACATGTTTGCTTTCCGTCAGTGATATGTAGCTGCTGAACGCCTTGATTGTACCAAGCCTGTAGTATACAGATGGAATTAAAAAAAGCTCAATTCTCCATAATTGCATGGGTGTAACTGCTGTTCGTGATTAATTTGTTTTTGTCGCTAGTACTGTGTGTGTTCATTAGTAGAATTTAAGAAGTTATTAATCAGTCTTTCAGGTCACAAACCCCTTTAGAGGATGGTAATTTTCTGTTAACTCTTAAACTAGGACTGACAATACTGAGAAAAGATTTCTAAAGGACTGGCATCTTCAAATTTGAGAATTACCCCTGTAACATGGCCTGCAAAGGGGTTGCCTCAAGTCCTTAAAAAAAGAAAATAAATATGAGGCTGTTACATAGCTGCGCCTTCCGCAAGGGAAAACTTAATTTTCTGGTTAGGCCATTTTGCTTGAAACGCATGCCTAAGCTTTCTCTGTTTTTGACCCTGCCTGTCTTCACAGCCACCTTCACTGCTGTCAAGATATTGTCCTTAGTAAAGGTAACCTGGAAAGCTGGGGCTTCAGCATTGTTGGAGGCTTTGAGGAAAGCAAAGGAAACCAGCCGTTCTTCATCAAAACCATAGTGCCTGGGACCCCCGCCTTCCGAGACAGGAAACTGAAGTACGTATGAGGCGCCCTGCGGGTTTCTGGTGTTTGTGTCAGAAATGCCATCGGTACTTATGTCAGCATGTGCCGTCTTACCGAGGGGCTGTCTTTTACCCAGCTGGGCTAAAAGTTAACAACTTCTAATTCTTAGGCACTCATTTGTGCAGATAATACTGTTACCAAAGTTGTAACAAGCTAGGTCCTATATTAATGAGCATTTTGGTTTCTCTATAAAGATGCAACTAGAAGGAATTAACAGTTACATTTTATAAGGCTGTAAAGGGTTTAATTGAGTAATTAAATAAAAGTAGAAAGGGGATGTCTGAGATGAATCTTGGAGGTTCCAGAGTATGACATCTCCTGGATTAAGAAAAGTATTGCAATGGAAGCACCAAAAGCCCTCCTGTGCAGGAAACTTAAAAACGAGCTTTGCCGACCTGTTTGTTAGGAACTGCAGCAAGCAGAGGAGTGAATAGTGGAGCCGGAGGACCCCATACAACTTTCTTGCAGTGCTATCTCTGGGAACCAACAGAGCTGGCTTCTCAGCAAGCATGCAGCAAGCTGCAAGTGCAGGACTGTAAAAAACAGAAGCGAGGCTGCTGTCTTGCAGGAGACATAGTTTTGGTGGAGGGAGCTGGACTTTGCTCCCCTGAAAACGGCACGAAAGGAGAGAGCTGGGTGGGAGGACTGGGGCCGGCTGGGTTCCGGTTTGAGTGCTAGGACAGCAATGCACTTTCCCCATTAGACACAAGGTAGCTGGCTGCCTTCAGCACCTCACATCATCACAGCTGAAGGGTATAACCCCTCAGCAGATGGCCCTGTGTGCCACAGAGGTGGGCACATCGGGCAGGACGCTGAGACCTCTACTGTATCGAGCTACGAGCTCCAGCGTCGTGAGCACTTCACCTTAGCAATTGCTAGTCAAGTAGCCGTAGGAACGACCTTGGTGATTTGCATTTATCAGCACAAATTTGTTTTCTGTAACTTTTCCCTCTGCTGACTGGCCAGCTGGTCACGCTGCTGGTGACCTTCACTGCTGTGTCGCTCAAGTACCAGTGGTGTTCTCCTTTTCCCTTGCCCTCTTTGACTCAGAAGCAAGCCTCTGACAGCAACCACTCGCTCTGCTTGCATCCATTCCCTGCCCCTAATTTTTCATCTAGTGAAAAAGTTGCTTCAACAAAGAGTTGATGATCTTGGCTCAGGGTGGGCTAGATGACCGTGGGAGGAGCCCTAGGGTGCAGTGTTAACAATAATTAAGTCTTGACAAGCATGTTTCCTGCCTTCTGATTTAGGTGTGGAGATGAAATAGTGGCAGTAAATGGAGTACTGGCGATAGGAATGAGCAACTCAGAACTAATCCCAATGCTGAAGGAGCAAAGGAACAAAGTCACGCTTACTGTGGTGTCCTGGCCGGGAAGCCTCGTGTGAAGGCTCAAACAAGAGACAAAACGGTTTCAGGTATCGGGTATCAGTTGGCCATCATGCAAAGCTAAACACGTGACAGATAAACCAAGGGAATGCTGAACTCCTGCTACACTGTGTATTGCGATGGAAGACTTTTAGCTTCCTTTTTGGAGAAAACATTTCTTTACTGTGCTGAGGCTATCAACAAATCTGGTTGTTGGATGCAAAGGAATGGTTAATCTGAACAGTTGTCGCTTCTTGGGCTCATTAAAGCTCTTTAGAATTGGTGGCGCAGAGGAAGCTCTTTTCCCAGTGTTTCTCTACAAATTGCCTTTGAAGTGCTTTCCTCAATTTTAGAGCTCTGCTTTCCATTTAATATTTTGAACAGGTTAAAACAGGCACGGCTGTCCAATTTCCCCTGCTGCTGATCTCCAACTGCCATTCTTGGACATTGAGTCATTTTATATGTGCTTTTTAAAAGCCACTAATAAAACTGTAAGGATGTGGACCCAATTAAGCAGTTGCCATAGCCCCCAGCCTTGATGGTTTTAGGTTACTGAAACCTAAGGAATGTATTTATACATTAAAAAACCAACCATAACGCTTAGCTGATGGGTGAAGAACATGGTGGAGTTGTGGTGACTCGGACGAAGGTCCTATCACCAGGTAGCTGTCGCAAATCCTGATTTAGGATCCTGCACAAAGGATGTAACAATGATTCAAAACTACCAAGACGCAAATCAGAGTTACCATAATACAAGGTTACGCGCGATGGCGGTCGCTTACCAAAGATCTGCGATTGGCGAGAGGTCTCTCTGCCTTGAGGAGCAACCTTGAGAGGTGCCCCAGCTCAAGGGGAGATCATCGCCACGCAGCCAGCTGCCTAGCAGGGATTGCTCAAAGGCGGCTCCCTTAGGCTGTCGTATTTACAGAATAAAGTGGTCGGCTTGTAGTCATGTTACATGCGATGGAAAAGGTTTGCAGGAGACCCCTTGTACGCACAGCTTTCTCTGTTCCTTGATAAATGAGTCGTGGAAAAGCCATGTTTCATGTGTATATTGCATGATCGGCGTTCCAAGCTCGTGTGCATCGATGCTCACCCTGTCATTCTGCTCCTTTGTGGGTTTTCACAGAGCAGATTGGAACTAGAGGAGATCCTGGCCTGGGTAGGGCTTAGGCCTTTGCCGCCTTTGGAGCCTGCACCAAACTACCGCTACTTTGGTTAAGGACTCGAGTGCATCTGTTACAGTACCCAGAGATAAGGAATTTGTTTAATTTTCATCCCCTTCCTCAGCTTGGTTTCCCTGGTTTTACAACTTGATAAAATGACCAGCTTTTCCCACAGAAGGTAGATGATTAAGTAAACAGGCCTGTCACTAGAAACCTCTGTGCCAAGCTCCTGTCTTATTTTTATCAGTTTCCCCGTGCTCAGATGCAGAGTTAAGGTTGTAGGGGGAGAGGAGGATGTACCTGATGCAGCGCCTGCGCTGTCAGGCATGTGAGATGAGCCCCTGCAGTTCTGTTCGCGTCCCTCTTGCCACTGGAGCAAACTACCAACTCACTGGATCAGGGTAAGCTCAAAGGGTCGTTCGCTGCCTCGGCTGTGTTGTACCAGCTGTATGAAATAAGCTACCCCTGGAAGGACAGCGTGCCCACTTTGGCTTCAGTTTAAATCCAGTGTACAGTTAAAATTTAGAATAAAAGAACTGAAGCCAAGGCAGGTTGGTTTGACTCATGGCACCTTGCTAAGTTCCTACCTGGAAACTCCACGTAAAGCAGTTCCCTCCATTTTTATAAGGTGGTTAATCGGCAGTACAAATGACAGATCTTTCTCAAACCAGGCTGCACTGAGAGCGCTTTCCTCTTACGCTGTTTCTGCTGTACTTTTTATGGGGCCAGCTCAGACTCTAAGAATCAAAGGAGCCTCTCTCCCCTGCAAAAAACGCTACCTAGAGCAAATGTTCAATTCCTTGCTGTAGTAAACTGACTGTAGGTAAGTGCCCATCATTGTCTTCAGCCGTGCTTTTCTCAGGGCTGGCTACCTCGCAATTAGCTATCGCAGCAGACGAGAACGGGTCCTTGCTAGAGGACTTGGCTGTTTACACACAGAGTGACTTCACTTCCTTCAGCTGTTAGCTTAGGGCAGTATATAGCAGGACCTCTTATCAGAGTCTATTATACAGAAATAGCTGAGGATCCAAGCGTCACAAAAGCTTCCCTGGCACACGGTGTGGCCTCTTTGTTTGGTTGATAAATACCACTGTGGACTTTGACAGCAGAAACAGTGTGTGGCCAGCTGGGCTCTGGGGCCTTTTTATCCTGTTTTTCCTACTGAATGCCGAGAGCAAAACAATTCAAAAGTCAGAAAGGTGCCTGTGGAAAGCCAGTCACTCGCCCTCCGCCACAAAGGAACAGAAAAACCTGAAGCGATTTTTGTCTCTTTCCAATGGATGTGCAGAACCTGTGCTTGGTACAGAACAGTAAATATTTATGTAGATAGAGAGAGGGCAAGTCCTACTGAGTCGCACCAAATATCACCTGTATGAAGTGCAGCAGGGAAAAGCCCTGCAGCTGGCGGCCAGACAGTTTACGTGAAGAGGATGCTGCAGAAGGTAGCATGATTTTTACTCCATCTTGTTTCAAGGTGCCTTCAACTTCACCAAAACCTCCTAGTAATTTAAGTATTGCTTCCAACATCAGCTTGTTAATAGATGTTCGTTTTGATGCCTTTATAAATTATTGCAATATTACTGAAAAACATGTATTAGAGGTGGTTTGTTAAGCTTTCTTTGCAGTGCATCAGCCAACGCCCCCAGAATAGGTCTCCTCAACAACAGACTTCACCACACTGACCTTGTGAGGCAGGAAATAGCACGATTGTCTTCTGCTTCTCCCAGGAGAAGAGCTGGGCTATCCTGAAATGCACTAGGGCTGATTCAGGACAAGACCCCAGCAAAAGTAAATCCCACATCCCCTCCCCCCCAGTTCTGCCCCTCCTCCTGCCTGTGAGGATGGCCGCAGCCTCTACTGCCCGTGGGGCTCGGAATTGACTGGACTGGAAAGCTAAGCCAGGGAATAATGCAAGCTTTATTTAACGAGGCTTAACTCCCTGGGCTGGCGTGCTGCACAGCTCAGCAACTCCGAGGCAACGCTGGGGCTGCTGCTGCTCCTGCTCCCAGCGGACTTGCATGTCCAGGCTGGGGGCTGGGTTAGGCTGTGTTGCGAGTTCTACTACTGCAGTGCAGAGAGCACAAAATCACTGTCTGGAATGGCAGCGTCTGATGGTCTGGGAGAGACATCATTGCCATTAGCTGTACGCTCCACAGCCGTAATGAAGTCAGCCTCTCTCCTCAATGCTGTGCCCCTTTCCTGCCTTACGCCCTATCTCCACGCTAAGCTGGCTGGCACTTGCACGGCGCTCAGCTCTGGCGGGGAAGTTGACCCTCTCGGCGATACTCCGAGGCATTCTGCACTCAGTAACGCCCAGGCCCGCTCCTCAGCTCCAGCTTTGGTCCAGTACAAGTACCGCTGCCACCAGCCAACAACTGGCCTCTTTTCTGAGAATTACGAGAGTCACCATTCAGTATCCCCAGGGAACACAACCAGGAAGCCTGCAGTACTTACCTGACGCAAGTAAAGAGTAATTCCAAAGCCCTACCTTAGCCTTCTCTCATATGTTAAAGGCAAACAGTTCAGCTCTATTTATTTAATTAAAATAAAACCATTTCAAACTATTTCCCTTAAATTCACAGCTGCTTCTGGCAGCGTAAGCCGGCTAACATCAGTGAAGGAGTTGGGTCCATCTGTAAAAACATTCAAAAAACACGAGAGGAGGTTGCAGCACTGACTCATCAATACAAGAGTCTCCATCCCCTCTCCCACCACACCATCACTAAGCCCAGGTGCAGAGGGATGCAGACTGGATGTGATCACCATTAATTAGGCCTATTTACAGGTTGAGTAGCTTCTGTCACCTCCACAGAGCAAGAGACCAGGGGAGCGGATGCAGAATAGGTCTGTCCACCGGTGGAGAGGCACCACGTACACCTCAGCATGCAGAAGTGGAATACTGCTGACTGGGGGCCAAACCCTAGACTTACCTGAGCACAAAACGCTACTGCCAGCATTTTCCCCGATTCAAGACCGGCAAAACCCAGCTCAGACTGGTCTGGGGGGCACTGCCTGGCCTTTCCTCTGGTGCTAGCTGCCCTAGCAATTTCAGAGTTCATGTTCTGGAAAAAAAAAAAGTACCAGATTTCATAATTACAGAATACAGGCTTTTTATGGGGGCACCGGCAAGGATGCTTGGCCCCTCTCCCATGCGACGCTCCCCTGTTGTGCAAGCGAGGGCAGGGACACTCCTCACTGCACTGCAGACAAGCGTGTTTCCAGTACCAAGCGCTCTCGAGTCCTTCTCACCGGTTTTGCTTTGGTTTCTCCTCCTCCTCCACCGTGCCACAACCAGATAAAAGCAAGTTCATCCCAAGCTCCTGAAAGCTCTCAGGCCATCGCGGCTGAAACCCACCACCCTGACCCCGGAGAGGCGTGCCAGGAGCCGGGATTCCTGCAGCTCGCCTCTCAGCCGGGCGCCGCTGCCCGCGTCTGATGCCCGAAGAGGCGACCGCTGAGAGATGCCGAGTTGCTACGTTGTGGTGTTCTCCCAGAACTCCGACACGGCTGCAGAGGGAGGAATGCTTCGAAGCCCGATTCCAGGCCCTGCCCTTTAACTCTGGTTCAGCACATACGCTTCCCCACTGCACACACCTTTGCCATGAGCTCAAAGCACATTTAAAAAGCTACATTAAAACCCAAACCCAAACAAAAACCCCACTCCTCCTCCTCCTCCCCAGAGGTTTTGCAGTTAGTGACTCACCAAATGCACTGTCACAGCATTTAAACTGTTATCATACTGCTATACTGGCTCAAGGCTCTAAGGCTCCAAGCTTCACAGGACACTCAGACTTGCAAGATTACAACACAAAAAAAAAATACGTAACATTTCAGAACCGTATTATTTTAGGGCAAAGATTTAAGACAGTTTTAAATAACAAGTCAAAGTAGTGGAAAATACTNTTAGTCAAAAGTAATTAAAAGAGAAAACTCATGCTCTTCCTACGAGTCTTCCGTTGATTTCCCACTTAAAAGGTGTAATACATGATAGAGCTATTTTTGCAATAGATAAAAAAAAAAAGCCAGGTTTGAAGTCTTTGCACACCCTGCGTGAACAGAGGTGACAGCTTCTCGAAGCCGTCAGGCCAAAGCAGGATCCTGCGACCCACCAGTAAAAGCAGTTCCTCCTCACACGCTGCCCGGCTGGCCCCAGAGAAATCGGAAGACATTTTTGTAGCTATAAAGAAATTTATTTGGGGATGAGACTTTTCACTACTAGACGCCAGACTCTAAGCTGGCTCTCAGGATCTAAACCACGCTTTTCTTTGGACAATAAATTTCAAGTCGCACTTACTGTCCTATTTTTCAAAAAGGAATGATGATGACAAAAAATAAACAAAAAACTATTACCAAAATGCGTTAGTTTCAGCTGAAGCCATCTTCCATCAGAAACCATAGGATCTGATACAACAAAGTTCTCCCTAGGGATGTTTATGAGTAGAGTAGCTCAGTGCTTTGTATACTAGTACTGCTGTATTGTCTCGTATCAAAAAAAAAAAAAAAAAGAGTTTAACTGCATGTGCAGCCTCAGCGCTCAAACCACTGCCACATGCGTCACTGCTCACCCAGAGTCAGCCTCTCTTCCCTTGGGGAAAAAGAAAAATAAAAAAAAAACCCAGCCCCCCAAACAAGACATCACCAACGCCACGCTGGTTCAAAAGCAGTAAGTTCCTCCTGAGGGCTGACGGCGGGCCTGGGTTACTCCTTGGCGTCCTGCTCCTCTCCCTCCTGGGCGCCATCTTCACTCGCCTCCTTCTCCTCTTTGCTACGCTTGTTCTTTTTGTGCTTGTGACGCCGATGACTCTCCCCCTCCTCGCTCTCGTGTTGCTTGCTGTGGCGGGGAAGAAAGGGGAGAAGAAAGTTACATCAGAGCCTGGATCAGCGCAGCTCCGCCACAGGAGAGACCCAAACACACCGACCACGGCATGCGCGGGGACACAGCGCTTTGATCTGCAATAAGCAGGAGACAGATCAGAAGCGCTGAAGGCGTCGCGGTGCCACTGAAAGGCTTCACCGTGTTTATTTGGGACGATGCGATACCACACGTGGCTGAACCGAGGGCAGGTTATGCAAATGGCTGGAGCCGGTGGCTTTACACCACATGCTGCATCAGCACACGGTCTAGGCAGGCAGCACGCTGGACAGACAGCTGTCAGAATCGCTTGTGGGTAGTTTCTACAAGCAACATCTCCGTGCCCTTTCCACTCCTCAGGGAGCTCTAACAATTTTGACACATCTCAGGCTTCAAACGTAAAGCACTGAGACTGCCGAGAGAAAGAAGATTCCTGAATCCCAGAGGTCTTTGAAACATCCGCTCCTCTGGGGAGATCCCTGGACTAGGGGCAAGAAAGGGATCAATGCAGCTGGAGAAACGTGGGTTTCCTAATGGGAGGCAGATCCTGTTTCTACTTCTGCTTACTCATAAGTGACCTGGCACTTCACTAGCTTTGTACTGTAAAAAACGCCTCTATTTCCTCGCCCAGAGCCGTTTGCCAGACGCAGCTGGATAGCTGTGGACGTTTATGCAGGATTTCTGTGATGTGGGAGAAATCCCAGCCAGAAGTAACTCTGCCCAGGCCGTGCGTTCCCCTGAGCCCTGCACCACTGACCACAGCCGGCTGCGCTGCGTACGCACAGCGTGCTCGGCAGCCCCCGCACCCCGAGATCGGCCTCCCTCTCCCGTCGGGGAAAGCGGAAAGGTGGGAGCTCTGGTTTTGCCCACTCTGGTTCTTGGCCCCTCCTGGGAGGAGATTTTCTGCTGCTTCTCAACCACGCAATTATCTCTCCTCAAAGGATGAAAACCAAGCGAGGTCTCTAGAGCTGACCGTGGTGTGAAGGCAGCAGAATTGAAACAGAGCACAGGAAAAAGCAGATTAAATTTATCGCAGGAAGATGTACGGTCGCACAGCACAGACACCCAGCTCCACGGGTGGGGACAGAGTCAGGGATACCAGTTTAGCCGCAGAGACGCCTAACTGGCTGAACCACTGAAGCCCTCGCTGAAGAGCTCCTGGCTTTGAGTAATTTTCTGACTTCTTTAATAAAAATTTTCACGGTCATTAACATGGAGGGGGGGGGGAAGAAAAGGCTGCAGCCTCTCCTCAACACATCTTCAGCCACCTTGCAGATAGCAATGCGGCAGTGGCTTATGCTTGAACAATGTGACCATCCTTTAATATTTAAACAAGCACCAATGATTTCCTTCAGACTGGTTAATTTGCAGTAAACTGGAAACTACAAGGAAACCCTTTCATCTTCCTGCAAATGCCTTAAACAGGCTCAAATCTCAAAGTGCCTCAAGCAGGGACTCTGGCACCCACTCCAAGTGGCCTTAAACAAAAAGTATTCCTCCATTTGCTTTAGCTAACAAACACTTCCCA
>VZTV01082919.1:0-19781 GCA_013400875.1 Anhinga rufa | reverse complement strand
AACAATATCCACTGCTCTCCGTTCCTCGACTCCTCCAGTCACACCTTCATAGAAGGCTATCAGGTTGGTCAGCGTGATCTCCCCTTGGTGAATCCATGTTGACTGCTTCTGATAACCAACCACAAAAAAAAAAACCAAAACTGTCATAAAGCTTAGTCTTGTCTTATAGCATTCTTGATAAAGACTTATGCCTAGGGTCTGAGCCTTATTTTCAAAGCAAAGGAATTTTCGGAGAAAAGGGTTTTCCCAACAGTTACCTTTTCTACATTGTTCACTTTAAAGAGTTGCCTCTAGCCAAGATGGTTGGGAGCCATTTGGAAGGGGAATTTGATTTCTGAAAAACAGTAATCCTCGACAGGGGAAAAAGAAATGATTTTGCAAAATTCCTGCCTTTTTCTGTTGTGTTAGGTATGATTTGCTACTATTCAAAGTCTACATTGGTTTATTCTTGGCTCATGTCTCTGGATCGAGTGCCCAGGTGCACTATCATCTTTTTTCTGATACAGCTCTGAGAGCTGCTTGCAGGAGATGCATCAGGAACTGTTAAGAAAAGGAGAACAGAACTGAAGCTGAAGCTAATATGAAATACTTCAGTAGCTAGGCAGGTATGATACAATATTAAAATGAATGTAAAGGAAGTATTCTGATGAAGAACATAAAAAATACTTCTTTTGGGTTAAAGACAGTAAACATGCCACAAAGACATGACATGATTAATAATATTATTTTTAGGAGCTGATTCTTTTTCCTTTCTCTTTTCTGAGGTAGCAGGGGAAGTGGCATCCCATTCAAAGTATGGAAAAATTCTGGTAGAATTAAAATTTCAATATATAATGAACTCTGTGAGATGTTCTGAAGAATGAGATTTTGAGATTAGTTTCCTTCCTTGCTCAGTTATGAACACAGACACAGGCACACACGCACTCTTGTGTGTTTTAATGGTGCAGCTCTGGGAAAACTGTGTTATTCAGGCTAGACTCTTGCGTGATAGGGAAGAACATTAGTATATACCACTGTAATCGAAAGTCGATTACCCTGAATTGTAGACTAAGGGAAGAAAAGATTATTTTTCTGACTAGCCTCCCCAAACTATTTCTTCCCTCTTAGGCAAGCACTAATTTTTGGCAGAGATTTTCACAAGGTCTTTTAGGAAATCCTTGTGGCATACAGTTTAACCTCCAAGTTGATTTGATTTTATTTGATTTTCTATTTGATTTTCCTCTGCCAGGATTTACCTCTGAATTACAGGGTTCACAAGAAGCCTGCTCAAGCTAGCATTCTGGTCCCGACATTTTCTCTTTTTTGTCATGTCCTTTACTTTCAAGATTAAACCAAACCCTAAAGAAAGTGCAAAGGCGCATCCAAAGGTACATCCACATGTACAGTATCACACATATTCCTAAAGACAGAGTATAAATTGCATTGTCAAAAGAGCTGGTAATGAAGCAGCCATGTAGATTTGTGTACTGCTATGTAGTAATGTGCACTGGGCCAATGTATCTAAAATGACAGAAATTATTAATGTACTAGTATGTACTTGAAATGGATATACGCTGACATGCAAATGGGAATCTAAGCCAGCTGAGTGACTGGAAGCTAAGGAAAATAATTTGTCATGTACAATGCTTTGCCACTGTATTTACATAGGTTTAATTTTAAGCACTTTCCAAATATTTGAGTCTTTTACAAATACTCCTATGCTGTATTTAATTTTGTACTGTTTTTTGCTGGGATAGAATTAATTTTCTTCATAGTAGCTTGTAGGGTTCTATGGTTTGGATTTGTGACCAAAATGGTGTTGGTAACATACTGATGTTTGTAAAGCTTTATTTTACCTATTAAACTGTCTTTATCTCAATTCACTAGTTTTCTCACTTTTACCCTTCCAATTCTCTCCCCCATCCCACCAGGGTGGAGTGAGCGAGCGGCTCTGTGGGGCTTAGGTGGGTTAAACCATGACAACTTTGTATATGCTTTGTGGTATTTACTAGGCTGGTAGAACTAAATAAACTAAAGCAATATTTCAGAACAAATTTAATATTACTTTGACTTATAAACAATGCGGTGAAGAAATTCACCACTGCTTCTAAGAGGTGGAACGATATCCTTTCTTATTATTTCTTATTAACAGATAACTAAAATAATAAGCAAGAGTTCTTGCTCACATTTAATTTTTCCTCTGTAAAATGCAGGTCTTTTAAAAATATACATGCAAAAACTGAATTAGCAGAACTTTCTTTGCTCTGGTGCTTTAAATTCCACTATCTTGTTGGAATGACTTGGTGATTTATGTGCTTTGCAGCATTTGTTCATACAAGTTGTTTTGCTTTTCTGCCTGATCAAATGTATAGATCCTCTGCGTAACTACAGTACCGCAGGTACCTTGACCTACTGGAACTGGAAACATGATGTGCAGGAGAGTACTACAAGCTTGAAAATACCTTCATTGTCATTTTTTTTTAAAAAAAAAGTGTGCTTTTTCAGTGGTATTTTTGGAATGTCTAAATTTTGTGGTGTGGTAAAAATCTGCAAATTCCAATTAACACAAAGGGAAAAAAAAGTGGAAAGATTTGAGAATAGAAGCTTCTGTTTAATTCTGTCTTCTCAGCTAGTGAGTTTACTGTAAATTAATGGTTGGCATATTGAGTTGATCTTAAAATGGACTGTAGACTATTTTTATGTCATGCTGGCAGTATTATCAGTAAAGGTCTAGTACGCCTGCTGCAATATTATTCAGTGTTAAAGTGTGAGCAAATACTTGCATAACTGTGATCTGAAGTTTGGGGTTTAGGTTTCTATGCATGCAGCAAATGCTACTGTGGTAAAAATGACAGCTTTTCCATGTTTGCGGCTTTTTGTGATTGCTCTGTTCTTCTTGTCCAAATGTTACGAATGCCAAGCAGGATTAACTGAGAAGTGAGTTAGAAGTGGATGAAAGCCCAACTACCTGGTGCCTCCATGAAGCTAGGACAGCAAAATCAAACCAAATCAACAAGCAAAATGCTCAGCCCTCTATTTCACATTAATTTCATTGGTCAAGCTCTTTCTTTTATACCACTTTTTGGATATGCTGTTACTGATTTTTGATGAATAGCTACACCACATAAACTTAAGGGTTATTGATCAGTGCTAGGTTTGCCTGGAAACTAGTGCTAGGTTTGCCTGGAAACTAATACACATAAGTGACAGTGAAAACTTAGTTTGCTGGCAGCATGCTGGAACAGAAGAGCACTTCTGTTGAGGTGTTCTTCAATAGACTCTTGGCAATGTATAATGTATTGCCTTAAGTTAGCTCTAATTCATTAGGAAAGCATTTAAATAAGTGCCTTGACTGTAGGCAGTCCTAGTCATTTCATAGTTTCCACTGAATCACTTGATGCCTTTAACATTTGGGAATATGTCTTCTAATTACATGCCAAACTAGAAAATTTATTAATACATTTTTAAAGGAGATTGGAGTTGGCTTTCTCACCTCCTAAAAATTCTGAAGCCCAGATTTTCTTATTGATTTAAATTATATTGATGTCACTGGATAAGACATAGCTAGTTTAAGATTTTTGATAACATATAGGATTTGATCTCATGGCTGTTAGACTCCTGATGTAAATCTTCTCTTTCCATGATCAGGTATCTGTAACATTCTCACTTTTGTATCAGACAGCTAACAGTTCATTTCCAACTCCAGGACATGGTGTAAGCAGACATCCACATGCAGAGAATGCTGTGTGCACTCTTAAAGCAGGTACCTGCTAGTTAAGTGAGGGTTGTCCAGCCAGAAACCGCAGGAGCCTGATGAAGCTTTTGGTTGCCCTCTTATACCCTGCCTTTCTTTCCAACACATTTATCTATTTCTCAGAATTATCCCTCATGCTCCTACAGCAAGCTGGATTGGTTTTGAATGAGCTCATATGTCATACTAGCTCCCATTAACAGTAAGGACACCATTCTCTGAATCAGACTGTGGCAGACGTAAGAGCTGACAAGTGGCTGGGCAGACCTACCTACACAAACAGTTAGTTCCCGTCTCTTCTAGGAAACAACTGCAAATCACACAGAAATGACCACAGAATGATTCTAGACTACAGTCTAGCTAGGAAAGCTGACATAAAGTGTTTTAAGGCTTACTTATTTCTATTTTTCATTCTCATGGCTGCCTTTAGGAGCCTAAAAGACATCGTCATTGATAAAGAACCTGCCTGACTTAAATACAAATAAGAAGAAATAATACGGGTCACACAGAGGAAATGTAAGATGGGGTGTCTATTACTACAGTATTCTTTTTAGAGGTGACATCAGAATGTTTCTAGGCAAAAGTAAAATGTATAAGCAAATACTTTTGAATGTGTCTGCATATTCTCATACTCCAGGCAATCTCATGCTTTATGGGTTAATTCACCACCTGAAAGGGCAATTTCTCAGCTGAGAACCTTCTACACAGACTAGAGTCCAGACCGGTGTTTCAGATCAGAGCTGTGGAGAACAGATCAGACCCAGGGAGAGCTTGTAGTCAGCAGACCTTCTTGGGAGAGGACCTCCAGCCATACCCTTCCTTTAGTGGAAATACCCGTCAGTTCTTACTGTTTGGATAGGGCGTACCCAGTCCATGGCATTCACACTAGTTCTTCTCACCCTGAACAAACTGCTGTTCAGTCTTGTCCTTCTCTTCATGAATCACCTGTCTTTCCTTTCATTAAGCAGGGAAGCCTTTTTTTTTTTTTTTTTCTGGGTGGGTTTGAGCTCTTCCATGCTGTTACAACGCAGAACTTCAGTTCCTGAGCCTTCAGAAACATAGCTGCAGCTACTCTACGGTGTTTGCGCCACTCTTCTGTTTCCACAGCAGGAACACTGGAATGGAGGGGACTGTTGTTTCTGAGCTGTCACAGCCCTTATCCTCGTCTTGCTGACAAAACCCCATCCTTTCACCTAACATGGTGGAGATTTGAGCTAACAAAACACCACGTGAAATACAGTTACTGAAGAATGCCCCATGCCTGTTGAAGAGATTGTGGGAGCACAGCTGGGAACAGCAACCTCTTTAGCTGTTATAGCTAGATCCAACCGAGTTTATGAATCAGAGTTCACAGTCTCATTTTCTAAGACTTGCGTGTAATTACAATTCATATTATCCTTTTTCTTTCATATCTTTCCCTTCTTCTTTTGTCTAGTACCTTCAGTTTCTGTGTTTATCCACTTCTGACCATAACATTTCAAGACAGGGATGATGCCTTTTTATTAGCAGGGAATGCTATGCAGTGTCACAAAAACATTGATTTATCCTCTCCTTAACTAAATGTGTCTACTTATTCACAGGGATAATTCAGTGTCAGTGATACAGATTATTTCAGTCAGGGTATCGCAGTTTCTATTGTCACGAGCATCTAAGATATGTATGCCATCCATGATTGTATAATCACCCCATAAAGATTAGCATAGTTATTATCATAAAACTTATTTGAGGTAGGGAAATGGTCTTTCCCCTGCCAGAACAAAGTGGAGCACTGATTAAACCCAGCTTATTGTGCATATCCAGTTAAGTTTCTTATGGACAGAATTTGGATCTTCACAGACATCTAGCCAACAGAGAGCACTGGGTGCATAGACTTAGTTGTAAGTTAGGGTGAATGCATCTGGGCTGTAGTAATTTCCTTGAGTTTTACAGAACTCTAGCAATTCTGAGAAATAAATTTTTGTCAATTACAGGCTAGATCACTGGGCAATAGTTGAGGGATCTACTCAAAGCTAGAATTTTTCAAACATAGGCTCTCATTGAAACTGCTACCGTTGTATAAGGAACATTGTCAGAATTTAGGGCAGATGTAGGTTTCTCACCTCAAGATCACTAATCTATATATCCATTTGCATCCATTTGTTTGGCATTCCAATGCATTAGCACATTAAAGAACCATTTTTTAGGTATTTCCAAGAAGTGGATAGCTATTAAGAGATCACTTTGAATCAGTGTGCATGGGTACCCAGGATTTTATCCTAAGCATATTGAAGTGCTCGAGCAACGCCAATTTGTTAAATCAATAGAGGAGCTGTCCATGAAAAGAAGCAGTTAGAGGCTTCTAAGCACATAGAGTGCACTCCTTGCACACTATGTACAGCATTGAGAGAAGCAAAGACACATCTGACTTTGAAACTCTTTTGTTTAAGATCTTAGTTTAACATTCTAAGGTCAGACTGTCCCTGTTATGCAGATCTTCCTCTCTTAAATAACCCCAAAGCATTTTTCTGGTCATAATGTTGGACAAGTCACGATACCTGCTGCTTGAGGGAAAAAAATCTCACTCATTTTTCGAAAGCATTTTATAGCTTAGCCTCTCCCACATATCACTGAATTTTTGATACAATCCCAATTTCAGCAAGGTCTGACATCCCTTTTGTTACATCTCTTACTAGCCCTAGGTCTTCATCAAAGGAAGTTAAATGTTGATGTAAAGATTAGGTTATAATGATAACAAATAATACACTATCACTTAAGCTTTCTTCATATCAGAGTTTTGGATTTATCATAAAGAAATATCTTATTATTGCATTATTTGTGTTGTGTTCCTTAATGGCCCTCTTCATAGATTTGGGAACCACAGGGCTAGGTGCCTTTGTATATTATTTCATGTCTTCAGTATTGTCACTCTAAATGAAAATCAGAGTAGTAGTCAAGCTACCTGTTTTACCTGGAGCAGTACAACCATAACAACCCTTTAGAAAGTAAATTATTAAATTACTATAAACTATCAACTATTAAATTACTACCAGTTTTTTTTTAGAATATCAACCTCTTATTTTGTAATTGTGTATAATGTCTATCAAACTTTTAAAATTACAAATAGATAGCATAAACATTTATAGTACATTATTGGAATATTTTCAAATACATTTTAAATATGATAAATTATTTTATACGTAAGATAAATTCTAAGGTTTTTATGTCAAAGTAGAAGGTGATAAATTAGGCTTCAGAACTGCTGTAAAGTAGGTTATTGGTAATAGAAGACAAAGAATATGGAAAACAGGTACATTTTGTTAAGTAAAAGAAGTAGGCCCATACGTGTGGTGAAAGGAAAAGTAGAGAGGAGAAAGGAAGCTGTGGTAAGAACACGGTATAGAAAAGCTGAATGATTTACCTGTATTTTATAACAACTATTTGGATTTTAACAGTTTCCTTATGGTAGCCCAGAATGGAATCTGTGTCTTTTATGAGAAGTACCAAGACCACTCCAATTTCAGCACGCTAAAAAATTCCCACCTTCAAATTTAGATGGGTACATATGTTAATTCATAACCATTTAAGTACACAGCAGTAATGAGGTTCCTGCTAGGTTAATTTGTGTCATATTCAGTGTAAACACTTGATATCTGCTGGTAATCATTGTATAAAAGCCTGAACAACAGCATGATATTTCTCAGGAAAGTTCTTTAATTATCTAGGGAAAAGATGATCATTAACACCTTATTTGGTGTTTCCTTGAAGTAAGCAGAACACATTCCTAAAAAGGAAGAAAATAAAAGCAGTTCAGGAACATGTCTGTTGCAATATCATTAAAAATGAGCCAGGAAAAATCTTTAATATCATGGTGTGAGCTATCTGAGACAACTGTCCGTGCATCTAGATTAAGTCTGCATTGCTTATTACCTTGATTATATCATATGGTAAGAGATAAGGCAAACAATATCTGAGTCACCTTTTTAGATCATTTTCTAAAAAGAAGTGTGCAAAGATGGCTTTTCAATAGATGTAAATCCTATCATGTAAATCTGGATGAAAGCACTCTGTGAAAATGTATTTGTAGTTTAAATGGTTGCATATGCTTTCTGGGTTTGTAGTGGATTGATGATATTCTCTTCAGACTTGACTTTTCCCCATTGAACTCTGTGAACATTTTCCTATTGATTTTAACTGGAAAGTACTAGACTTTCTAGCATGACTGCCCCTGTGGAACATTTGACTGAAAACAACTAAATACTATAAATTCAATTAAAAGGTAGTGTTGAGAATATTGGGGGTTTTTACATTTGAGAATATTGGGGTTTTTACCTTAACAGACACATAGTGATTTAAACTGGAAAACATATAAAATACATTTGAGAGGCTATTTCAGTGACATTATTGATTGTTTGTTGTAAAATACTAATGTTTACAACAGATTATTATTGTCTGTGATGCAGTAGCTAGTGAAAGACTGTGATTCTAACTGGCATTCTCCATTTGAATTAAGGTAAAAACCCTGAACACAACTGTATTATACTATTTGTAGAGAAAAAAACATAAAAGATCTTTTGTAATGCTTAAATAACTTTAAATACCTGTACCTGAAGCATTTAGTTTTAAATTAACTTCAGAAGAATGGGAATGTCATTCCTTGATAGAAGGGCTTTTCCAAAATGTCTCAGAGCTCCATTTGATTTTAGTCATGCAAAAGTGATGAAACTGTCACCCAGTCCCAGAGCAGAGAGTGAACATTTACAAAGGAGATGAGAGACAGGAAATTATTTGCTAAGAAGAAAAGAAGCACAAGCCCATTGTGGTAGAACAGAGGGTGCATAGGCAGGGGGTGAACTGGAAGAGGAATATTTTTAAACTATATTAATTAAGGAACAGAGATTTAATTCCATGATCTTCCCAGCACTTAATTAAAAGCTGTAAATGATGTTATAAAGGTAGTGATAGTGCATTGAGAGACACAGGTCTATCTCAAAAATTGGTAAAGTGGTTATAAAGATCACTTACGGTCCAGGGCTTGATGGTATCCAGGGGAGGTATGGACCTTTCGGTGATTACTTTCTCCATATAGAAAAACAAGAAATACTGGAGGATGTCAAAATGCCATTATCTTCACCATCTGAAAGAAGAAAAGATAAAATCAGACTGCAGCAACTACTTCGTAATGTTCTTGTTGACGGTTTCTGGCAAAATCTTGGCCAGATTTTTGTTTGATTGCTTTCCATGCTACAGTATCTATTGTGTTCTGCCTGAAGCACACACGGTGACTTCTGAAGCAGTGAAGTGCATATGAAGTGTTACTGGGTATCTTGTCAGCAGCAAAAAAATGTCAGCAACATGCTGACAAAAGCACCCAACACTGTGGGTAGACCTAGCTAAGAGCATGAAAGTTTTATTGCCCAAGGGACTTTATGGATGTCTTGAACCTGTTGTTTGCAATTGTGTTGCTTGCTGGAGGCATCAAGGCTGGAAGGCACTTAAAAGCCAGTGTTGGTTGTCGTATGAAAGAATGAATATGGTTTTTTAGGAGAACAGATGCACAGACACCCGTGAATTTGCTATCAGCAGCTGGAAGAGGGACTGTAGAGTGGTGCAAAGCATTTGGAATAGGAGTAGCTAGATTTCAGAAGCGAGGTGAAGCTAATATTCAGCTGAGTCAAAAGTGGAGCTGGCAGTGATTCCAGTCTCCTTCAACTACCTGCATAACCAATGGAGAGACTTCTCTCTTTGAACTCTTTTAGTGTGAAAGACTATTCCATCAGCATAATTTTCTTAGATTAGGAAAGACAATGAAAGTGTGACAAAAAATCATACATGCCATTTAAAAAAAGATTGAATGACATTCAGGAGATATGGTGAGTGGCTAGTATGGAAAGCAAAGAAAATAGAAGCTTGAGTCCTACAAAGAATCTGTTAGTTTATGTAAGTGGTTGCTTCTGATGCAGGACTTTGGTGGAGGAACTCATGGAGCAAGGGGTGAATAATATTTCTGGAGAAACAATGCAAACCTGGATAGTAGAAAGGTAGATAAAAGAATACATATTATAGCACAATAGAATTAGATGTATAGTTGCAGATAATGGAGGAAATCCCCAATGTCTGCATTTAGAGGCTTTTATTCTCAGAAAGATAGAGAGACATGCATGTCTTTCTAGCATGTGGCAGTTTACTTCTGAAGATGTGTGTTGCCTAACAAATTTGTTTGAGAATGCTCTGCTGGTGGTGAATCCTTTGTAAGTGCTCCATAATGACATTGCAGGATGAGTAGTCACAACCTATGTGTCCCATGAATATTCCAGTCATGAGTACTGTTGTAAATGACTGGTAGCTTTGTACCTGGTAGCATACCTGTACCTGTACCCTGTACCTTGTACCTTGTACCTAGTTGAGCTAGCACAGAATACCTTTTAAGCAGCCTTCTAAAAATTAGAAACGATTGCTACCTGACCATAGGTGCCTGCAACGTAAAAGGCAACACCTTATTAATGAAATATAGAACGAAACAGGGAACAAAGACTATGAAAAGTTAGTTGTGAAACTGAAGCCTCCTCCTTCATGGTTTTAGGGGAAATCATTCAGTTTGATTTTTGATTATACAATATTCTTGTCTTGATTATCTAATCTTCTTTTTCAAGATTAACCTCAGGAATAGTGGGAATATTGACTGGAATTGTATTGAACTCACATCAGGTTGATGGAGGATATTACTCCAGATATGTGTGTTTAAATAGTTTCCAAAAATTCATAAATAATTAAACCTTCAAGTCTACCTCACTGTCTATTTAAATCTATTTATCTTATTTAAATATATTTCTCACACTTTTGACAGTGTAATTGAAGTAAGGATGATATAGAATATGTCATAATTTTGTAGATTATCCTAATGCTAACAATGCAATAATTTTTAGTAACATGATGATATTGCGTGACTTGACATGGAAATAAATGGCCAAAACCATAGAATTACATAATTTTCCATTATATATTTTCTATTGAAACCACAAAAGTTTCCTAGGCTCATCTGACTACATCAGTGGACAAGGGAAGAGCTAGGGATGTCATCAATCTGGACTTCTGTAAGGCCTTTGACACTGTCCTCCACAGCATCCTTCTCTCTAAACTGGAGAGATACGGATTTGATGGGTGGACTGTTTGGTGGATAAGGAACTGGCTGTATAGTCACATCCAGAGGGTAGTGGTCAATGGCCTGATGTCCAGATGGAGACTGGTGATGAGTGGCATCCCTCAGTGGTCTGTACTGGGACTGGTACTATTTAATATCTTCATCAACGACATAGACAGTGGGATCAAGTGCACCCTCAGCAAGCTTGCAGATGACACCAAGTTGAGTGGTGCAGCTGACACTCCAGAAGGATGGGATGTCATCCAAAGAGACTGGGGCAAGCTGGAGAGCCTGTGAGAACCTCCTGAGGTTCAACAAGGCCAAGTGCAAGGTCCTGCACCTGGGTCGGGGCAACCCCTGGTATCAAAACAGGCTGGGGGATGAAGGGACTGAGAGCAGCCCTGCGGAGAAGGGCTTGGGGGTACTGATGAATGAAAAGCTGGACATGAGCCAACAATNTGGAGAGGGTCCAGAGGAGGGCCACAAAGATGATCAGGGGCCTGGAGTACCTCCCCTGTGAAGACAGGCTGAGAGAGTTGGGGTTGTTCAGCCTGGAGAAGAGAAGGCTGCAGGAAGACCTTATTGAAGCCCTCCACTACTTGAAGGGGGATTATAGAAAAGATGGGAACAACCTCTTTAGCAAGGCCTGTTGTGACAGGACAAGGCATAATGGTTTTAAACTAAAGGAGGGTAGATTTAGACTGGATATAAGGAAGAAATTTTTTATAGAGAGGGTGGTGAGACACTGGCACAGGCTGCCCAGAGAGGTGGTAGATGCCCCATCCCTAGAAACATTCAAGGTCAGGTTGGACGGGCCTCTGAGCAACCTGGTCTAGTTGAAGATGTCCCTGCTCGCTGCAGGGGGGGTGGACTAGATGACCTCTAAAGGTGCCTTCCAACCCAAACTATTCTATGATTCTATGATTTGAGTTACAATGCAATATTTTTCTGGGCTGGTTTTAAACAAGCATACAAGCAAAGAGGTAGTATATGGATATTTCAAACAGTACTGGAAAACATGGTTTTACCTCAAAATCAAGATTATACTTGGTTGGAGATTCAGGTTGGTCTTTTCTTACGTTACTTGAACCAGCTTGCCTATCTTTAACAGCATAATCTTTCATAGCAGCTGGGGAAGATGGGTACTTGAATATTCATTTAGATTTTAAATGTAAAGCTAGATTTTTGTACTGAGGTATGTATATTCTGTTCCACAAAAGTATCCATAATCTAAGGAAGAAACGTTTGCTGTGAACTTTTCATTCTGCACCATCTGTCACTGCATTTCCTATTGCAGAAGGTATAATAAACTTCTTTTGCCCTACATGGTTCCCCTACCAAATCTCTTAAAATCCTCCATCACTTCTTCACCTTAATAGTGCCTGCCAGTGGTTTTCACTGAAATCACAACTAGAGATCAAGCAAATTTAATCATACTTCCAAGAGCTTCTCTTCTAACCTCATGGTGTTGTGGTTTTGGGAAGAGAATTCAACCCCTTCTTTCATATCATTTTGTACAACAAAGTATAAAACCAGACAAATAGTTTTTATTGACCTCGGTAGGGTCGGGTGAGATGTATGATTTTAAATGTTATTGGTGTTGCTGTTTTATACTCTTATTTATTAAAGCCAGCTCTGAATTATTACAACCACCATAAAAATGTAATGGGACACCAAGTAAACATAGTCATTCTGGCTCCTGGGACATTCAGATGGTTTCTAATTGATAAACAAGCTTACTGAAAAACAAACAAGCCAAGCAACAAGCAAACCCTACTTAGGAATTCGGTTCTGGTCTTGCAATACTCTGTTTTCCAAAAGGCCCCGCACTCACATGGAGTTGCCTGCATGGTCAGGCCTTACACCTACTACAGGGCAAGGCAACAACTTCACACATTGCCCACAGAAATTCCAGGGCTTCCTCCTTCCTCCAGCACAATGGAGCTGTAAGACTCCAGAGGCAACACAGACAGGTAACCTGCCATCTGTGGGGCCTGCTGGGCCCATGGATGTGTTCAGGACATGCAAAGACAATGCACACAGTTGTATGGTGTTTTACATAGATCTGTTATTAATTTTGGTTAGTTTCTTTGGCTGGGAAAAAGTTCCTGTTCTGGAGGCTTCTACAGTGCTTGTGTGGTGAGTAATCTGCAATACACAACAAGACCCTACACTGCACATCTGGCTTCATTATTTAGGAAGGGTGGTAACTCCTCAGTGTTTCTTACAGTGTTAACAGATATCTAAATCTCACACATCAGTGCAGCATAATGATGGGATTTGTGCCTAGTTCTAATGTATATCGAAAGAATCTGACCTTTCAAAGCTCTGAGTGCATTCTCCAGCAACAAAATGTCTGGGGTTTTAACATCTTTTAGGAACCCATTGAAAGCAAAAAAATCTAATCTGATATTGTAAGAAGTGTTGTTTACAGGTATGTTCTCACCATGTCCCAAATCAGTTTTCTCATTGTGTAACTACAGAATTAGGGAGAAGTGAGAGAAAAGCCTAAAGTGGATCCTGCTATTTCCAAGGATACACAGTCAGTATTTAAAATTAATTTGAGGAATGTCGGGTGCAACATAAATAAAACAATATATTTTTTCCTCTGCCTTTCACACTACCATTTGAAAGTTAAGCTATCAAAGATGAAATGAAACATCCTCTCAGTTGTTTAATGACAGGATAGTTTTTTGGACTTTTTTGAAATTTTTTTTGTTGTTCATCTGAATTAAAAATATTTTTTTCCATACAAACGTATTCCCAGTTAGAAAATAAACAAAATTTTATAGGCTTCCACGCCCAAAAATATTTTTTTCTCTGATAAAAGAAACTATGTCTCTAGAAATTCCAGTTGTCATGTATATATTCCTAACAAGTTCAGAAAAGAAGTAACTTTGAATTGAATAACAATGTTAGCTATATGCTTGAAATTAATCTTTCAAGGCTTTTTTTTGTTTGTTTTAATAGTGAAACCTGCCTTGCAGAAAAAGAGAAAAAAAATTAAGAAAAGAAGCATGTTTTTATAATGGTACACCAGGAGCCTAGAACACTGGTAACCCTGTCTGTTAGTCAGCATCTACTGAAAGCCCTGCCAATATGTGCTAAACAGGAATAACAGCTGGATTAGGGTCTCTGGTTATTTCAGCCAGAAATTTAAGGCAATTTCTACAGACATTGCAGTTTGCATTT
Source organism: Anhinga rufa (assembly GCA_013400875.1). Taxonomy (NCBI): domain Eukaryota; kingdom Metazoa; phylum Chordata; class Aves; order Suliformes; family Anhingidae; genus Anhinga; species Anhinga rufa. Next base: position 5,742 of record VZTV01082919.1, on the reverse strand, counting down.
TTTGCCTCTTGAATCCAGCTGTGCATGTATGTTAAATTATGTTGAATCTAGAGTGCCAGCCTTCCTGCGCTGCCTTTCAAAAACTCATTTATAAACTCTTGCCTTCACAGCGAGGCTATATACTACCAGGCTGTCAGTATCTGAAATTACTGCAGTAAAGTTTAGAGAGTAATAATCTTTCTTTTTCAAGGAAAAAAAGGCAGGTGAGTGTTAATTAAGTGTCAGAAAGGGAAGAATAACATCAGCCACACTTGAGCATTCTTCAATGTACAATGTCTATAACTTCTGGATTTCCATCATTACATTCTGTCTTATCGATCATCTTTGTTGCAGCTTTTCCTGTGGGATTAGTCAGGTGTTGTGCCAGGTGCTGAACATACACATTATGGGAAAACAGTCTCATGCTATGGGAACGCCAAAAGTTATGGCAACGCCTAAATAACCTCCTGAATTAGGAGCATATGATGAACATTTGTAGATATGTGTACATAGAATAATAATGAAGCATTCGTATGTTTTCTGAACACTTACAGTTATGTGTGCATAAAATAATCTTTAAAAAATCTGACCGTATTGAAGCATCAAGGAGATCTTTAAAAATAGAAGAAATTCTGTCAAACTAAGGCTTTCAGCAATAGCATTTGACATCCAGTATTGGCAGGGAAAAAAAAAATCAGTAAGCTAATTTGAAACTATATTATTAGAAATTTTAGTCAAATTACTTAAAATTAAATTTAAGTGAACATTTATTTTTACAGAGTGTACATTTCCAGAGAACCGTACTAAAATTGCCAATTTAGCCTAAAGGTTAAAAGTTTCTTCTATTGATGTGGTTTTTTTCCCTGTTTCCCTTTCAGACATTAACTGACCCATGTTATATTTGTAAAATTGACATTCATAGTATACATCTCACAGGAATAAAATAGAATAGTGTAACCTCTCCACACAGACTGAATATTCTTGAAGTGAGAATACTCATAACACAGAGAATTGCCTATTTAAAATTTCAAAACAGACCAAAGCATTCAGCTGAGTGTTTAACTTGCAGGTAACACAAATAGGCAATATACAAACATATTAATAATAGCTCTACATGCATATGCAGTATCATTCAACAGTTATCAATACTTTTTCAAAATGTTTCTGCAGCAAAATCTCTAGAAATGCTGCATGAATATTAACTATGTCAATCCCATCCCCAGTTTAAGTCATCCCCAATCTATTTATGAATCTGTGACGAATTTGTAGGAAGGCATCAAATGGAAATAATGGGAATAAGTGAGAAATGTGGAATGTGGGAGGTATGAGATAGCCATGAGATTTAAAGCTATGTTTCCCCTAGGAGAGATCACTGTGCATATTTTGCAGAGTTTGCTAGCTGCAAAAATAGCATGTAAAAGGGAATCTCCTCTGCTAGGTATTTTCTGAATCTGGTGCTCCATTTTCTTTTTTTTTTCTTTTCTTCTTTTCTTGTTTGTTAGTTTGTTTTTAGTGTGCCCCAAAACACATTTTTTAAGACACAGTTTTGAAGAACCTTGGTTTAGTGGAGGAATAAGAAATCTAACTGATTTTTTTTCTTCTAGTTTTTGGATTGGCAGACAAATAAAAAATATATGTTTTTATAGCAAATATGATGCTTTATAATTCAATTTTTATATAGCTGTGCTCCTTCAGAGGCAAACAGGGGATAGAAACAGACTGTGATTGATTTTATGAGAGCCGAGGGCTCAAGAATCAAGCTTGTAGCACTGACTCTTTTGTAGGTGTACAGAACGCAGAAAAACCCTTACCACATTGCCCCATTTTTGTCAGACTGAAGATTGCCATGGCCACAGTATATGAGTGCTTCACAACTGCTAATTAATTTCTTTTCACAGGACTCTTGAGATAGCACAATTTCCTTGCCCTCATTTTCTAGAAATGGAACTGAAATACAGAGGAATTAGGTGCTTTGTTCAAGGTCACAGATGAAGTTGGGACAGAACTTGGAATAGAGCCTAGCTCAAAAATTGTGCCTTAAGTAATATATCACTTCCCTCTCCCTGAGGTATCTATGCAAAGGTAGTCACAACACAGTTCTTGGTGAATCAAAACTCCTCCACAAGTAGCGGGCAAACCTTGAAAAGTTCAGTTTCAGTAGGAGTATCAGTACTTTGTAAATAAATGAGATACTTTAGAAATGTTCTTTAAGAGTATTTTGAAATTTCTACCTGAAGGAAATTAAGGTGGCCAGTTGGTATGATTTTTTTTTTAAGGATTGTATATTATTACTATAATTTTTATCATCATCAGTTTGCTTTGGTCAAAGTTTTAGCCTCAGACCTGCTTTTTCTGAACCAATTCTACCATCTTGCTTCAAACAAAGTTTAAACAGATGCCATCCAAAAGCATTTTTATCCCACTGGAAATTTACAGGCTCCTGCTTTGATGTAAAAATCAGGTAATATTAAATGAATGGACACATTTTAATGTTGTAAAATGTACTAACAGATGCACTGTAAAGCTAGTAGCCTGGTCAGGATAACTTTTTGTGGGTTACCTACATAACAGCATGGCAAGTGACTTTTTTGCCTTGCTCATTCAGTTCTTAGCATCTCCTGAAACTACTGCCAGGGTGGTTTTAGACCCTTGCTACCATCCAACTACTAACCGAGGCACTAAAAGTTGGGTATACTGTTATCAGTCATTTGAACCTGTCATGAGTCTGCATGATAATTTTTACTAAAATCACTCTGTTACTGTGTGTGTATCTAACATCTCTCCAAAAAAAATTACTGGCTGGCTTGTGACATTACAGATACCGTGTGTCATGCCCAAAGTCTTGTGAAAAGTGAAACAACATTTGAAAATCCATTTGTGCTGGAACTTTGATTGGTAAAAGATGAGGAAGTAAAACTATGTTTTTAACCAATAAGTCCTCATAGCTCTATTTTTTAACAACTAGTTAATTTAATATTATTAGATACACTTTTTTGTCCTATGTAACGTACTTGGCCCCAAATCCTTTCAGAGCCTGTTACTTTTCCTATTGATCAGGAGCTTCTCTGCGGTGATTTGTACGGTAAATGCTGTGCGCTGGAATCATCTTTGTATTTTGGAGTAGATTGAAAGAGACAGGGCAGCCGCTGCAGGTCAGATCTGATGGGAGATCTGAGTTGTCATAATAAGCCAGTTTCTCAGTAACTTACAGAGATCAAGTTCAGAGGCAGCCAGCTCTGGCGGCTGCTGAGCAGGCTAAATATTGATTGCAAGGAAAAAATGAGGGAGATGGTGACCTTCTATTCAGAGCTTGACAAAAGTGTGGCCGGGACCATGTTCTTGCTAATGCAGCTCCTTCCTAGTTACCCTGCACAATAGCGGGAGGTAGTCGCGCTTCCTTCCTGCCTCAGATCCACCACTGCTGACTTCTGACATCAAGTCATTAACTTTGTTAGCCTTGCTCCTCCCTTGGTGGTTCCTAAAAGGAAAGAAAGAGGAATTATTCTCAACCCGAGCCTCATCAAAGTCATGAGAGTAATTTTCAAGTACAGCACATTTTTTATCTGTAAGTTACCTACAAAAAAGCATAGTCAAACTGAAACTCCCTCAACCCTACCTGTATTTTCAGCAATTAATGGGGAAAGTATTTACCATTCAAAAGGCTTTTGCTGTTTGGATTTCCTCCAGTTCAGAATCAGCTCTATCAAATTGGCCAATGCAATTTATTATCTCCTCAGGGACATTCAGCTGTCCCAGCTAACCTTTCTCAGAATAGATCCAGCTGTGTCCTTCTGTACAAAATTTCTGTACAAAATCTTTCCACTCCCCTAAAAATGCAGTCATTGTAAGGATGTCCTCAACAGAACTATTAAAGATACCCTTAGGCCCAGCTCTGCATTAATGACCTATAAGCTCATGACTTCCATTTCTGCTGTGTATATTTTGATGTGAGGGTTAAGAAGGATAGCACAGGTTCAAGCACACCAGCAAGATCCCCAGGGAAACAAAAGTGCAATTATTCTGTAAATGGCAATTCAGAATTAATGGTCCAGGAAAATGACTTTGCAGAGAACTTCAGCTCCTACGATTTTATTTGGAATTGACAGCGCTTGGAAGACAGTCCTTTACATGACAACAATGCCTTGCATTCTTCTTAGCATATTTAATCTATAGATCTTGAAACATTTCTACATCTTGTATCAATTTTGTAAGCACAGGCAGTGAGAAATCTGGAAATGAGACAATGAGTTGAATCTACTTGCTTGAAGTCACACGTTCACCTGGTGGCTAACTAGATGAAATGGAAATGGATCTACTAGGCAGCAGGCTGACATCCTAGTTCCTTAGTCTAGTATCAGTTAATTCTGACAGGTACTTCAATGACCCAGCCATTGTGTCTTGACAATTGGTGGAGGAAAATTTAACAAATTAATGTTGGGCCTTGTTATGTGGTACTATCTGCTTGGAAAAAAGATACACATGCACACAGCTATGCATTTATAACACAGTCATTACAAGTAAATTAATGACAGGTCTTTACAAAGTTAATTAAATGAGTGATTACTTAAAAAAATGTATTTCACTCCAATCTTATTCCTATATTTCATTTTTAGCTTCAGCAGGTTTTCACACTACATGGGCTCGGCCAATTCCTACCGTAAAAAAAGGAAAGAAAAAGGGTACTCAGAAGGTAAGTAAGGTTCACATTGTAAGGAGAACACATACTGACTTTGGGACTCAGCTCAGTGAAGCTGAAATAATTGTCTTGATTTCCCTTTTTTGCTCTGTTTCCTAAAGCCTATGAAATCATGCTATTTGTCTGCCTGCTCTTCCTTCCACACTGAGGTAACTTTTGAAGCCATTAGTCAGTTTCCATCATCAGTGACAAGCAAAACATCTCAAAGGTTCAAAACTCCCATAAGGTTTCTGAGCAATGGTTCCTACATGGTGGAGGAAGACTAGAGGAATGGCTGACATTCATGCTCACCAGTTGCCTGGCATGTGCCCACACATACTGCCTTGGTGGCCGGCCCATGGGTGCCGCTTGCTGCCCTCTGCTGCTCCACATTGTGGTGCTGGGTAGGGAGCCCAGGACTGCAATGAAACGTGAGGAATGTGGCCTGAAAAGTGGTGTAAAACACCAGGGGAGGCATCTGGATTAGTGCAATGAGGAACTATAGACATGCAGGAAAAACATTGATATGAAGTTTAGTGTCTCTATTTTGGCTGGTTGAAGAACAATTTTTAAAAATTAAATATAAAATTAAAGCTCTGCAGTAGAGATACAGAGAACATCTTGCCACAGAAGTAACTATCATAGAGTCAAAAACTGTATTCATGCCACCCAATTTAAAATCTTGATCTAGGAAGTTAGTCTCTCAGTCCCTGCTCAGGGATTTTCTCTCTTCTCATAGACAATATAGGGAGGTTAGGTGACCTGCTACCTGAACTGGGCTACTATATTTAGGTGGTTCTTCCTCAGATTTGCTGCTTCTTTTTTTCTGCTTTTTCCTGCATAAGAAACACTAGTTCAGCATACTGACAAAAGAAAGGAGAGGACTTCCCTGTTGCTGCATGTTTTCTCATAATGAAGATCTATGATGCCAGTAAGGCAGATATTAATACATCTTGACAGAAGCCAAAGTTTTCAAGTAGTGCATTTTTCTTTAAATCATGCAGAGGTTCTGCATGGAAATATATACAACAGAGGAAAGAACTTAATTGAAAGGATATATTAGAAAACAAGATAGGAAGGGAAAATGA
>VZTV01082918.1:4963-21197 GCA_013400875.1 Anhinga rufa | reverse complement strand
GGCAAGCCCGGCGGTGCGGATGGGCTGAGTCATGGCGTGGGGTGCGCTAGGCCGCGCTCGGGCGGGCCCGGGTCGTGCGGCGCGACGTGTGGCCGCCTCTTGTCCCCCGATCCGGTGCCGAGGGGCGCGGGGTCGGGGCCCTCCGTGCCGCGCCGGGAAGGGGAGCAGCGGGCGNGGGCGCTGCTCCGCCGTTTCCGTGGCCGTGTGTGGAGGGGTGGCAGGGGGCGGAGAGGCGAGGAGGTGTCAGGGGGCAGCCTCGCCGGGGAGGGGGGAGGAAGGGCCGCTGCCAGCAGAAGGGTCGTGGCTTTTCCCTGCTGCCACTTCCCGCACGGAGCGTGGCTGGGCGGGCACGTTGGTGCTTGTTCATCCTCGGACTGCTGTGCGCCAAAGCTGCCCTCGTGTAGCTGATCCTGTGTCGGGTTAGACAGGCAGCGCGTCCCATCCTTCCAACCGGGCTGCGTACGTGCCCCAGAAGGCTGGAATGGAGGGCCAGAGCGATGGCAGAGAGGGTGCCTGGCACCTGCTGAGCAAACACGTATGTGCGCCCAGCCATGGACGACCACCGAACGTCTTGCTGATGGGATCGTAGGGGTAATCGTGCATATAGTGTATCTTAAGGTTCCTTTTATGGACTTGTTCTGTAGTGTAGAGATTCTTACACATCTCAGACCTCAGAACAGACAGACTGGATTTGCTGATATGTTCCTTCCCAGTAGGATGGCATTGACTCTTTACATGCTGCAAATGCTCTGCTCAATCCATGTGTCTCATGATAGATGTGTTGCACTGTATAGCATGTGGTAGGATTCTGAAGGGAGGAGCCTTAAGATAAGTAAATTGCATCTTACACTATCTTAAGACTGTACTGTATGGAGAGTAGGCACAGGTGTTTTACCCCACAGGCACAGCTCTGCGTAGGTATGGACACCATGACTGTGTTTCATTGCTGCACAAGATGTAAATTTTGTGGCAGTAAGAGCACATCCTTGACAAACCATTGTATATAGTTTAAAATATTTCAGTAGGATGGGTACGTTTTAGAAACAAATTTCATTTTCTCGTTTTTGTTACTCATTTTCTAGTTAATAACTTTTTGCAGCTTTTTTTTTTGCTATGGGCTGTTACAAATTGTCCCATATTAACATTTTTTTTACAAGATATTTTGCTAGGAATTACAGCTTAAGACTAAAAGTACATTGTGGTATCTTTAACTCCTCTAAACAAAGGCAAATATAATTCTCAAAACCCAAAAAGCAGGACTATTATATTTCCATGCTTAGACTGTTAACGCAGGTAGTTTATGCTTTCTGTAATGTGCTGTAATTAAGATATGATGAATGTGGATGAAGGTAATAGTAAAACAAATTTTGGGCCAAGGTATCTAATTGCATATCAGTTCTCACTTAGAGCTTTGTTTTGGCTAGGAAAGAAGTCAGTCTCGCTCAGTGAATGTGAGCTAACCAAACCTGCCTGAAACTTGCTAGGTTTCTTGCTCAAGACAGACAATTTATAGCACATATTTGGCAAAAACGGAACTAGTACCTTTCCAGTTTAATCTGTATGTAGAACTATATATTTAAAGTTAGTGCTATGTATGTTTCTTTTTTTAAGAAATAAAATACTTAAAAATGAGTGTACAAGCTAGTCTATGTTTCTTACTTACATGAGAATAGAATTGGAGCTACTCTCAATTTCAACTGAGCTGTATTCTTCACTCATGGTGATAATTCTTTGCCTATCACATTAGGAAGGAAGACTGCAAGAAGTAATTGAAAACCTTCTCTCCTTGGAAAAACAAACACGAACGGTAAGTACCATATGGCGTGCAACATTTATGCTGGGTTGTCCTACACACCCCCTTGTTCCCTTGCGTTAAAGTTGTAAAGGGAATTGGAGTATCAGCCTTTCTCTTCTGTTGTTATTTTCTTTAAAAGGAAAATCAATGAGGCTAGATATCAGTTTTTTTTCCCTTTGTATAACATAAGTGCAAGTGATAGAGGTTTGCAGGTTGTTTATCCCATCACTAATATGCTGTTTGTTTGTTACAGGCATCTGACATGGTCTCCACATCCCGTATCTTAGTTGCTATAGTGAAAATGTGTTATGAAGCTAAAGACTGGGATGCTCTTAATGAAAATATTATTCTTCTATCAAAGAGAAGAAGTCAGTTAAAACAGGTGAATTTAATCCTTTGAAACAAAAAATAAAATTATATTTGGAGCTGTGCTGTGTATCCGACTCCCCCTTATGTGTAGGGACTTTCCTGACTTTGTAGCACCTGCCTGAATGTATTATAAGTAGCTTCTGTTGCCTTTTTTGTGGTAGGCATAATGAAAGCCAATAATGAAACTGATGTCTAGAATTAATCTGTGTTCACCTTGTGCCTGAGCTCCTTGTGGTCCAGCTTGCCGTTTTTGGCAACACAGCTGTGACTTTTCTGCTTTTAGTGCATCAGTGCTTTTAGATGGTAGTTCATCTTTACACTCTTCTACAGTCTGTACTGTAGACATATTCTTAACTTTTCATGTTCACATGAAGTGTACATTAAGCAGAGTTATTGTGATCAAATAAGATGTGTATACTTTACACGCCTGAAACTGTCATACTCTGGAATTCAGTTCTGTCTGAGAAATCGGCTCTCAGGATAGCTGAAAGCACTTGCGCTCAAGAAAGTACAAAGTTTATTGCACTGTGCATTTAGTTTGACTTAATTAGAAGTTTGCAACAGGTAATTTTAATGGCATCATTGCTTTAGAAAGAAAAAGATTACCTACTTTTTAATGTGCAGAAACATTAGGAGTTTGTATACAAGTGGAGTACAGCTTAGTTCTCTAACTTGCACAAACTGTGGCTGAAGACTTGGGTCATTTCAGCTGAATTTTCTTCTTGAGGAAGAAGTTTCTAGAAGTTTTGTTGTGGTTTTTGTGTTTTGTTTTGGTTTTTTTTTTTAGATGTAGCTATTTTAATAATAATTGTAACAGCTTTGTCAGCGTTGTTACCAGAAGAACATATTCCAATGGCTGTGCTTGCTGCTGAAGGATGCTAGCTTATTAGTGCCTGTTTGGGAATATGCAGAGATGGAAAAGCATCAGTCAGAAATAATTACCCGTCTTCCTTCCCTTCCTCAAAAATATACAGGTGTCCTGTCCCTTCCTCAAAAATATACAGGTGTCCTGAAGAGAAGGGCTAGTGCACACACTTAAGACAAGATGTACCTTCCCTTTAGCTGTGCAGGTCTTAGGGGAAACAGATAAGCCTTGTCAGTCCATGTAAGAGTCGTGTGTCTTTGGCAGTAGTATTACTATTTGGAGGAGTACTACTTTTCAAGAGACAACCGCATGGGATGAATTATTTTGAATATCATTGGAAAAACTGAGAACAAAGACATGACAGAACAGCATTGCGTTTGACTTCTAGCATCAGTCGCTAGCATCATTTTACATGTTTTTATGAATCAAAGTGTTTAGATGTATCTTGCATGCTTTTTGTTGAGATGAGTCTCTTTAGTTTGATATGAAGCTATTTAGTACTTACCTCTGACTGTTATAGTTCAAACGCATTTGAGAAATCTAAAAACACAATATGTTTTTCTTTTCTGTTATTGTACTAGGCAGTTGCTAAAATGGTCCAGCAGTGCTGCACATATGTTGAAGACATCACAGACTTACCAGTCAAACTGCGCTTAATTGACACGTTGCGTATGGTTACAGAAGGAAAAGTAAGATTTTGTTTTAAGACTGAATGTCTAAAACGTAGAATAAAAATGTTCACCTTCTTTAAAAGTGTAGCTTCTTAATATTTTTTAATCCTGCTCAAATAAGAGCAAAAGTATATTTTTTAATTAACCTGAGAAGTCAAGTAGTGTGTTTCTTTCCAAAAGACTTGCCAAATATTTTTGAGATTTCATCTTTAAATAGTTTGCTGAAGCACTGGTCATATTTCCATGATGTAGATATTTGGATGTATTATTAATATAATTAATAATACATTTTTGAGTTCTAAACTGCCATTTATTTTTCACTTTTTAAAATGTTATGTATTTGAATTTGTTAGAGAAATGGGCAGGCTTAGTTTAATTTCTTGTGGGCTTAACAAGGTGTTACATACAGTTACGGTAACCAGGAGGTGACAGCAAAGCATTACACCAAATTAATTATTTACATAATATTCCTTTTACTTTAAGAAAGTAAACAATTCTGGATTAAGGCAAATTGGTATTAAAACCAATTAACATTAATATTACAAGTTTTGCCTGTTCAAAGTTAGTCTAAATGGTTACTAATTAAGCATTGTTAATTTATGGATGGTTAGGAGTGAGTGAAATAATGCAAACGGTAGTACTTAGTACACATTAACCATTAAAGTCTTAACTTCCTATCTGTTTCAATATATTTTAGCAGACAAAATATCTAATACTTCATTCACAGTGTACATCCTTCTATGTCTGCTTCAAGAGTGGTAGACCAATTTAGACATTATTTTTTTAATTATTAATTTGGTCCAAATACTTCTGGTGTGTCAACTATCCATCATATTTTATCTGTGTATGTTGTGGATAGTATCAATATAGCATATGGATACACCAGGAATGAATTGGTTATATGAAAACATCAAATATATGTTTTAGTGGGGTTGTGGTCTTAGAGTTTTCACTCTTCTTTAGAAAATTCCAATGTTTAAACTACTACTTCTGATTTCAGATATATGTGGAAATTGAACGTGCTCGCCTGACAAAGACACTTGCGACAATAAAAGAACAGAATGGTGAAGTGAAAGAGGCTGCCTCTATTCTGCAAGAATTGCAGGTAACACGCCATGTAACTCAAAATTGTGTCAGCAATAAAAATTAGTTCTGACTGCTTTTAGATTATTGTTTAGAAATCTAATCAGGTATGTCTGCGGAAATGGCTGGAATGAGATTAACTGTTGTTTGTGAAAGTGTAAGTCAGTTTTCACTGCTTTTTTTTAGTCTCATGGTTAGGTTACATTGAATATTTCCTATTTGGAAAACAGATTTCAATTCTCTAGGTAGTGCATTAGTTTGGTGGATTCTTCAGGTGTAAGTGGGGGCTATAATTTCAAGTTGAATAACCTTTTTTCCATTTTCACTTGCTCTGGAATAGCTGGGGTTTTTTGTTGTTCTGTTTTGTTCCCCCCGACAATCTCCCACTCTTCTTGCACAGTTAAGACTTCACATGATTTGACTTTGAATAGTGTTACGTTTTCATTTTAGGTGGAAACCTATGGTTCAATGGAAAAGAAAGAACGTGTAGAATTTATCTTGGAGCAGATGAGACTCTGTCTAGCTGTAAAAGACTATATTCGGACTCAAATTATCAGCAAAAAAATTAATACAAAATTTTTTCAAGAAGAAAACACAGAAGTAAGTCATTGGAGGATTTCTTCCCCTCCCCATCCCAACTTTAATATGACATGCCTCTCTTCAGGTCCAAGTGTATTTGAATCCCTCTGTTTTCTGGTATCCAGCTGGATCTGGATTTCATTTACATGATTCATGGAGCTGTATTAATTTTACTGTTTGATACTGTTTCAGAAACTAAAGTTGAAATACTACAACTTAATGATCCAGCTGGATCAACATGAAGGCTCCTACCTCTCCATCTGTAAGCACTACAGAGCCATTTATGATACTCCATGTATCCAGGCTGAAAGTGAAAAGTGGCAGCAGGTACAAAAAATATCGCATACAAAATGTCTGTATTTCCATGTGCCAAATACCCATTTCATTACCTGATCAATTTACAGCAGATTAAATAGCTCATCAGTCTGTTGTTCTTAGTTTTTTTAATGGCTATATTAACAAATTGATTAGTTGAAAACAGATATAGTAAAGTTGATTTCAAATGACTATTTATAACTAACATTTTCATTATATTGTCTTTGAAGACTTGAGAATGTCTTGTCTGTTTTATAAAGGTGCAGAAATTAGAAACAGCTGTGCAAGTGTGGTCTAAGTGAGACTATTGTGCATGCAGTACAAATGTCACATTTGAAAAGATTTTTAAAATGTATTTATTTTAAATACTAGAATTTTAGTTAACCCGAATCAATTTATACATGTCACTGTGAATGAGGGTTTATTTCTGCAAGATGACATCAACTTCACCTTAACTTCTTAATACGTTGGGCTTAAGCCTTTTGCATGTTAAATTCTAAGCTCTGTGGGCAGTATTTATAATTGTTTCATTATGGGGAAAAAACCCACACTCTTTCCTCTTAAACAGGCACTGAAGAGCGTTGTTCTTTATGTTATTCTTTCACCTTATGACAATGAACAATCTGATTTGGTGCACAGAATTAGTAGTGACAAAAAGCTAGAAGAAATCCCGAAGTATAAGTAAGTATTCTTTCTAATAATTCTTAGGTAAAAAGAAAAGTGTCTCTCTCAAACTAGCTGTGCAAGTGAAAACTGTTTATGCCGAGTCTGCTGTAGGCATCTCAGAATTTAATGCTGTATGAAAAATACTGCAAAATTTTCATGATTGTGCAAGTTCTACATTAAAATAAATGTCTCTTTGTGAGAGAAAGATCTTTATTAGAAACACAGCCTGACTTCAGCTGCCCCCTGGTAGTGTGAAGTATTACGGAGTATATTCATGAAGAACAATGAATATTAATAGTAATAAAATTAAAACATTTAAAATTATTTCTTTTCTCTATTTAAGTATTAAATAAGCCTTATTAATACATGGATTGTAAATCAACTTTACTAAATCATTTAGAGACCTCCTAAAACTATTTACCACCATGGAATTGATGCGATGGACTGCCCTAGTTGAAGAATATGGGAAAGAATTGAGAGAAGGATCCCTTGACAGTCCTGCAACAGATGTTTTTGGCTGTACAGAGGAAGGTGAAAAGAGATGGAAAGATTTAAAGAATAGAGTTGTGGAACATGTGAGTATGGCTGTCTTTAAGCATTAGCTATGTGCCTCAACTAAAAATGCTTTTCACTTGCCATATTTTAGTTACAAAGAGAAACTAAAAAAGTATGTAGTAAAGCGGCAGATAAGTTGCCTTTTCCATTGTGTTATATTTTCAACATTTTATTTGCTCGTATATCTTTATTATAGATAGGTATTTGGCACAGTTGCCAGAAAAAGGAGCATATTGCACTCAAATTGTGAGAATTAGCATTCATGTTTCAATAGAGCAGAAGTGTTGCTTTGTATTAAATTCATAATTAGTTGATTTCATTACTTAGTTTGTCATCTAGAGACTTCCATACCTTTTACAAGCAAAGGAACTGTTTGTTCACAACTCCCTCACGTACCTTATGCTGGACTGCCATTAGAGCACTACAGCTCCTAATCTGCTTTTAACATTGACTTTTATATTTTTGCAGCCTGCTTCAATTATTTTTTGCACATAACCCTCTACTCTGAACACTTTTATTCCAGAATATTAGAATAATGGCTAAATATTATACCAGAATTACAATGAAGAGAATGGCACAGCTCCTGGATCTGTCTGTGGATGTAAGTGTTGCTTTGTTTATTCTTCTTTCATAAATGGCATAGAAGTGTATGTGTGCATGTTTGTGGCAAAAAAATGTAAGTATTCAGCAAAGAAATGTTCTCTTTTAATTTGGAGTTCTCCTTTTAGTTTAAAAAGCTCTGTAAGTGGTACCATAGATCATCATTGCATTGTTTTACAGACAATGCAGAAAGACAGTCTCTTTCTGGCAGTAGCATTGTAGAAATACACTGCTTGGTACAAAATTCTCGGGGTTTACACTTGTGTGTTTGTGAATGTTCATGGATCTAGTATCTGCTGTTGTATTATCCTTGCAGCTCTACTAGCTTCACCCTTAGTATAATTCCCCTGCTCATGTTACCAGTGTTTTTCAGTTCTTATCAGGAAGAACAAAGTGTGCTATAGAGATAGACAGGGAGCATTAAGCGAACTTTAGTTCATTGGGCTCTTTTTATGAGAAGTAGTGTAAAAGTCTGTTGGGAGTAACAGCATTAATCCTAGTATTTGTCACTTTACTAGTCAATATGAAGACCTGAGTGTATTTTCATGCATTTATGGGAGTTAGAAAACTGTTTTTTAATCCAGGCAGAACTCAGTGTCATGATGCATGTACCCATAAGGCAAAAGCTGCTCTTAAAAATTCATTTATATTCAAGGTCTCATTTAAATGCTGGAGCTTCTTATCTTGTGTTTCAGTGTTAAAAAGCTCTTGTCAATGGGTGATTAAAACTGGCTGAAGATACTGGGTTTCTCACCTTTAAATGTCCCTGATATAGATGGTTGTACTTTGGAAACATGGGGTTGGGTAGTCTTCCCGTCCTCCCGCTTTGTCTCTTCAAGAGCTTTCCAAAGAGATTCATACATCATGACATACTGGTATTTCAAGTGCAAATGAAAAGCGTTATCCTACTGTCTTTTAATTAAATCTGCTCTTTTCCACAAACTCAGAATAAATCTTCTTTGACAGTGGTCAGTAATTTACATGGATTTTCCTGTGCCTTGCTTCTCAGAAAGCTTGTTCTTATAGCCAAGTGCTCCAATGTGGAAAAGTCTGTTGGTGTAGTATATTAAACTTTTAATTTCATGGAAGACAATCAGTTATAGGTCAAATAAAAAGAGTTTTTTAATAGATGGTGCTAGTAGCTTGTAGTGAGTGCCAACATCTGTAATATTGAAGTATTGTGCGTTTTTCTAAGTACAGGATTACTACAGCTGTATTTCTTTTAAGTATAAAGAAAACCTCGTTCCCTGTGCTTTAATGCTGTTTGGGAGGAATACTGATGCTTTGTAGATAAAAATGCTGTTTTCTTGACTTAGTGCTGTTTGTCTTTGCAGGAATCGGAGGAGTTCCTGTCGAACCTAGTAGTTAATAAGACCATCTTTGCTAAAGTAGACAGGCTGGCAGGAATTATCAATTTTCAGAGGCCTAAGGACCCAAACAATATACTCAATGACTGGTCTCACAAGCTCAACTCACTAATGGCCCTAGTTAACAAAACCACGCATCTCATTGCCAAAGAGGAGATGATACATAACCTGCAGTAAGGTGCCTCAATAATCTCAGTGCTTTTAAAGAAGGCATTAAATATTCATAATAAAGACTATTATTACAGTGTGTATATGGTTTGTTTTCTCCCTGTCAAGCCTTCCTGGTCTAAAATTTAGAACATAATTCTGAAATTCCTGTTGACAATTAAGTTCCCTTGATTATTCATTTGGTTGTTAAATGTTTTTGCTACAGTTGGTGAAAGAACATAATAAAACTGTATTGCCTGTATAACAGTAGTCTTGTGATTTCTTCTTTTCCATGTATACCTTTATCTAACACATAATTCTGTGGTTATTTCACAACAGGACTATTATTGAAACTGTGATTGGGACGATATACTGTAAATAATAAAATCCTAGGGTTTTACAGTAGCATGCCTTGAGGTAATTTATCATGATAATATTATAATGTTATGTCAAGATGCTGTTTGAACAAAATTCTGGATGCTCATGCATAAGATTAATGCTATTTCTTGTGGTTTGGGACTACAGATAGGCTTTATTAATTAATTCTGAGCTGACTGAGAAACCTACCTGAATCTTGTCTGCTTGGTGCAACTCACTCATTTTCATGGTTTTGTAGTTCTGGTCTGTAATGGCTACTATAGCAATTATGCAATTAACTAAGATAGTACTTCAAAGCTGCTGCTCCTCATAATTGAATGTGTTCTATTCAGACAAGATAACGTCCTATTATTTGCATTAACCTACTTGTAATGGAGGGAAGCTGTAGATTTTTTCCCCATGTCCCTGTTCTGTTTTTTTAAGAAAGCAACTTATTTTAAGAAAGTAAAATTGTAGCACAAATAGTATAGTAAGAATTGGTGGAACTTCTATTGAATTTGCTCTTGTTTTTCATGATCTTAATGCTATCTATCACTAGCTATTCTGTTGTAATTAATTAGGTAGAGACCATAATTGCAAATGATGTATTGAGATGTATATAAATCCTATCTCTTTAAAAGCACACTGAACCTCATTCAGACTAACACACTTAGCACAGGTAATTATCATATGAATACACAGTAAGTAAGGAAACTTTAGACTGTGATTTTGAGTGAGGGAAGTCTGTGAAGGGACATGAAGAGATGGAAGCTTCCAAGCAGTGATTTGCATTTGAAATGTAGACTTTGGACATAGCTTAAGGGAAATTTGGGAATGTAATTTTGGAGGCAAGTAACTTTATCAAGCCATACTAATGTAGCTCACTGCATTTAAGCAACAGAAAAACAGCTGACCTATCAGTGCGGGAAGGGAGAAAGAGGAGCAGGTTGTTTAGCATGCATAGAATGCTAACCATCTGACTTCCTAAATTGTACTCAGTCCCAATTGTACAAGTTGTGTAAAATCTTGTCACAGCCATGTCTGAGAATGGGATGTACTGCTCTTTGCGAGGCCAGCCTTAGTAGTGTAAGCGAAACTGGCTGCTGCTAGGATAATGAACAAAGTAACTTACTCCAGTTTTGACCTTCTCAATTGAATGAAATCAGTCTTCCGGAAACTGAGGCAAGAGGTATCAGAAAGGGGAACAATGGGTCATCAGGGGAAGTGGGAACTTGCCTCTCCCTGTTCTTCTTATCATAAACCTTTTTATTCCATTTGCAAATCTGATCTGGAATCTTTAACCCCAAGCTTTTAAGCTTATGGACTCTGTGACACTTCTACCAGACGAGAGATACTGGACCTGTTTCTCCAGCCAACCCTCTTTTCCTTTTTATCCTGGAGTGGAATGGTTCAGTGGTTCCCTGGCCCTACTTTCTGGGGTTCTTGCAGATCCTACTCCCTCTCTGGCCTAGCTATAGCCCTCTCTCCTGCCTTTGCATTTAGAGCATGAGTACGTTGGAGAGGAGGTAGTTTCTTTTCCCTCGCAACTACCTGCTGTCAGCATTGGAAAGAACACGGAAGCATTCTTACCTTTAAGCAGTCAAGGTAGCTCCTTAAAAGTCAGTTCTGAAGGATTATGAGGGTTCACTTTCATGGTCTGTATTCATACCAAACATCCACAATGATCAAGCTTTTTGCTTTTGCTTTTTGCTTTTTGGTCCAAAAGATTTTTGTCCTCACTGAGTTCACTTACAACACCTTCATCTTGGTTTGATAACATAGTGCCCGAGGCAAACTCCCTACATAACTCTATCCTCAGAGCGAGATACACTTGTTATGCACCTAGTACTTGGTGCCAGAATCATAGAATGGTTTGGGTTGGAAAGGGACCTTTACAGGCCATCTAGTCCAACCTCCCTGCAGTGAGCAGGGACATCTTCAACTAGATCAGGTTGCTCAGAGCCCCATCCAACCTGACCTTTAATGTTTCTAGGGATTCTAGCAAGAATCTCTCGGGGTTTGCCTTCCCACACATCACAAAGTTAAAAGAGAAGTTTTAAAACAAAATTGTAGAATTACTAGGCTGTACGGTATGTCCAAGTGAGTGGAAAAGAATCTATTCGTTTAGCCTAGAGGGTTTTGTTTGGTTTTTTTTTGTTGTTGTTGGCAGACTATTATTAAAGAAAATGAAAGGGGTGTATCCTGAGTCCCTCTGGAAAACGTTGCCACATTCAGGTTGCTAGGAAAGAAGACAGACTGTAAACTTTTGGTGCTAGTTCATCTCAAGAATGCAGATATATGTCAGATACAACTCCATGAGCAATTTAAAGGTCAACATAAAGGCATGCCGGCTTCTTAAAAAAAATGCATTGAGATTGAGGATCTTTGATCTTGGCAATGTGGGATCAAACCATCGCATTAATCTGAACTTTGTAGTTCCTATCTCCTCAATGTGCCCTCAACATCCCCTTATTGCTGTTTGCTTCTCCACACTCCCATTTTGTGGATCAAAGGAAAAATGAATTAGTTTGAATATGACTTGCTCCAGAAGTTTTATGTGTTTAAAAGAGTCCACGTTGAAGAAATGTTATCCTTGAATAATTATGAAGTAAGATTAAAGTTGAGATCATCTGTTCATTAGAGGACTCTGGAGGAATTCCAGGGGAATTTTCATGCTGGAAAATCAAAACTTGCTACTCTTCAGCCTAATAATCAGACATTAATGGCTGCCTAGAAACAGTTTGCTTTATTGTTTAGTAAGACTAAGAATTACTGTTGCTATCTAACCTCAGGTCTACCACTGACTTGTTTGTGGCAGAGGGTAAACCACTTAACTTCTGTTAGTTTCCCATGATTGCTGCTTCTGAGGGAGTTAAAAAATTTATAAAGGTCCAGTGTGCTGAGACAATAAAAACATTGCTGCTCTTACTGCGATGAGTTTGGAACTTCTGTTGAGAAAGGCCTCCTGTTGTTTTGTTTCTCAGAGGTGAAAACTGCTCAAGATGCCTGCTGGGGTGTTAGGCCGCAGGGTCAGGGAGGCAATTCGGTGCTGAATGTATTCTATTATGTGCTTATTACTTTTACATGTTAATTGTAATGGTTTTTCCTGTATTCAGAAGTTAGACATCATGAGTGGAGCTGATTGGAAATCGTGTTTTCTGTACTGGAATTCAAGAAATGCCAGTTCCCAGAAACAGAAGTGAACTTTATCATAGAATAGAAATTGATTTTCTGAATTTCCTGTGAAAGCAAAAGTCTGAGAAGAGAGGGAAAAAAGCAGCAGTGTAAGTTTGAAATAATTAGAATAGTTTTGTTTTGAAAATGCAGAAACCGAGCCATAGCTGTGATTCCAAGTGTGCAGCTCATGGGCGAGCCAGGACTCTAGGGCTTTTTGGCTACCAGCTCTCCATTAGCCCTGAAGCAAGTGAGGGTTTCAGAGTTCCCAACTCTTCCAGAATCTGTGCCACACCTTTCAGAGCTCTGCCCAGATCTTAAGCTTCATGGCGGGGAGCCTAGCAGCCCTGAGTGGCCCCAGGTTTTCAAGCTCCTGTTTTTTGGCAAGGAGCCTTGATTTTCCGAGGACCTGGGCATGGCTCCTACCTTCACAGAATAAGGAGAAGTCCTGTGAACAGTCATAATTTACAGAATCCTGACTTAAGGGTAGCGAGACTGGATGTGGTAGTGCCTTCTGTACAGGGCTTCCTTGCAGTTATGGTCCCTGGGAGGTTGGGCTTTCTAAGCTTCCAGCAGGAAATTGCAATTTTCAGATCTGAAAGGTTTTGAAATCTTAAAATCTAATTTGGTATTGCTGCATTAGTTGGAGGGGCTTGTTTTTTTTTTTGTTTCATTTTAATCTTACCATTATAACGAGTCCCTAGAAATATTACTGTTAGGCTTCTAAGGATCTGAGTCCTGTCAACTGTTATGATGCTAAGCGGAGATTCATTGATTTTGTTCCTATCTCATTCCTCCCCACTGTGCCTTTGGCACTTATATTTGCAACATATACTGTTGCTTTTCTTCTGCTCCCAGACTCCACGTGACCAGCTGCTCCTAGTCTCCTTGGGCAGACGAGAGTGTGCAGCAACCAGTGCAAAACCCCACATTCCTCAGCAGAAGCCTAGTGCTGTGAGCCCTCTTGTCATGAAATCCCATTAGTGAGCATAGCACATGGAGATTCCAGGAACTTAGGAAGTCTGGACACGCAAGCCAGTAGTCAGCATGTAACACATCTCTTTCTGCACCCAGCCCATACTGAGTGAAGACCTGGCTTGTCAACTCAGCCTGTAGAGTTGTGAATGATATGTTTGATTGCAGAGGTTGGAAGCCAAAATTGCAGCTTCCGCTGGGGTAATACACATCAAGGAGAGAGAAAGAGACATCTCATGGAGTCCCTCCCACAGTAGCAGCTAGTATTATAAGCTTATTTCCTTAAATTATCCTTTAATGCTGTATTGAAACATGTCAATAAAAGCCACGAGAAGTCTCTTCCCACGTAGCGTATAACCAGTTGCTAGTGTCGCACTCTGCCTTCTGCACAACAAGTGGCTCTGAACCCAAAGTTTAGTTATATTAAGGCCCTTTGGATTTGGAATCTCATCCTTTAGGCCAGCTGCTGTACAATTTGCACTTTGAGCAGGATTTCCAAGGTTAATGAGTGCTTGGAGCCCAAATTTGTTTTGGACCAACAGTCCTCATCTGTTAAAAAAAAAAAAAGACTATGAAAGAGCTTGGAGGGGGCACCACATGGAAATAATACAGTTATTCCAATCTTGCAGGCTCAGAGGCAGTAGTTTAACAAAATAGTGCTTGGCAGCCAACCCATCTCAGAGCTGCTGGCTCCCTCTGTAGCCTCTGGCATGTCCACTTAGGGTTTATGCAATACAATTAACCAGTCTACAAAATCGAGTAAAACCTACTTCATATGGGGGCTAAGAGGTTTAATTTAAGTAAGAAGATAATAAAAAGCAGTGGGTGTAAGGGCACAGCCTCCATATTGTGTTTTATACACAGCACTTTTTCTGAGACGGGGGATTCCCCTGCTGCCAGTCTTTCCCCAGCTCCCTTCTGCGCTGTTTCTACAGTGCTGAGTTGCCATCTTTTTACGGCAGTCTTTGCCTTTCAGTACTTTCAATCTAGGAACTTTAAAACAACAGAGAGATAGCAATAAAAATGGTGTCTGTCACTGAACAAATCCTTCCCCGTGTAATTCAAGTCACTAGCCACACAATTTTTTTCCTAGCACAGTACAAAGAAATAGCGTCAGAACAAATGGATTCAAAAGTTAATGACAGCTTATGTGAAAAATAAACCCAGCAAATTTCTGTCTCACCCCAAACTGAACTCCAGAGGATATATGCATATTTTTAGATATATACACACATATAAAACTCATTCTATTTTCCACTGCCTTTAAAAAAAATTTATAATTTAAAGAAAACCTTCCTTGCATTTTGTAACAGAAAAATTTATCAGTAATACAAAAGCTCACTAGGAACCAAATGCAACCAACCTCCAAAATAAAAGGACTAATTCCACTTCAACAACCTGGACTGAATGAGACCCAAAGTTGGTTAGATCCTAAACATGGTTTCACCTTTATCTGATTCACCGTAACTGCCCCATTCCTTGCGCAGCACCCATGGAAAACACCCAAGAGTCACAGTACGCCCTTTAGGCTTACTGGGGATGGTGTCCGAGTTGGGGACCAGCAGCGATGGCCTACGGCCGGCACCACAGCAGTGCCTGTGTCCTCCTGAAATGGCCACTCCTGGGTCAAGGCTGGGACCAACCACACTCCCCTCTGGCGAGGCCTGTGGTGGGGCACTGAAACAGTTAACTGTACTCCCAACCACATTTATAAAGTGGTTTGAATTGAATTCACTTTTTGAATTAAAAAGTGGACTGATTTAAGTCTGAAGCTGCAAACGCAAAGAATTTCTTTAGATTTATTTCCTTCTGCATTTACATTCTTGCAAGGAGCTCTCTCTTCATAAACGCATTACTGATGAATATTGAAAATGTTCTTGGGCACAAGTATCTTCTTGCAGTGGCAATGCATCAGAGGCTTGGCTGGTGGTTATTCTTCAAAGAGTTAGGAGGCGTTAAACGTAAATTTAAATATAAATGTATTTAGGAAAATCCAATACTAAAATGATCTAGATCTTAAATTTATTTTCATTAAAGTAGAAGGAAAAGCTTTTAAAAAACACTGGAATCCTGTTTTGCTGATAAACTTTAGTAAGATCCTGAAGTAAGCTGCTTTCTCCCAACTTCTTGTCCACTTTGCCCTAAAGCACGATGGCCAATGCGCTGCGAGGGGCACCACCCATGGCAGCTGAGCCAGCAACGCCTTGAAAAACCCCGTTTGCAAAACGGCGTGTGTATTAAGAATCAATTGCCAAACATTTTGAGAACACGGCTAACAGGGAAGATTACTCGATGAAAATAAAACAGGCATGCAGTTTCTGGGATCCATGTGCAGCCAAGGAACGCGTTACCAGCAAGTCCTTCAGGAAAAGCAGATGGGGTTTTTAGAACACGATGTACAACGTGAGCTGCTCTACCATCCCCTGGCTGCAGCCTTCGCACGCGGACCCAGGTTTCTGCAAGTTTAAGGGCAGTAACTTTAAAAAAAAAAAACAACCGAAAAAACCGACAAACCAACACAACAGTAGGCTAACCGCGAGAAACCCCCCAACGCTCCCAGCCCAANACGCCCCCAGCCCAGGCGGCCTTCGCCTGCCCCGGCCCCGGGCGGGACCGTCCCCGTGAGGCGGCTGCGGGCGCCTCAGGCCGGGCCCTGCGCGGGACGGCCCACCCGGCCCCGCCGGCGCCCCTCAGGCTTGGCGGCGGCTGCGCGCCC
>VZTV01082915.1:0-27760 GCA_013400875.1 Anhinga rufa | reverse complement strand
CAGTTCTTCTTTCCTCTTTGTTTAGATTCAATGTTAATGAGAATTTAATGAGATTGTTGTGGGATATAGAGTACTAGCAATATCATAAAATTTGCAGTCAAATACTAATGGCTAAAGAGGGGAACACAGCCTCCGCTGATGCTAATTCTGCCCAGGTATGTGGTCTTTGCTTTTAGACAGAAAGTATAAAGGAGCTCAAATGGTAATGTTTTCCCTATAATATTTTGTTTTCAAGCCAACTCCCTTTTCACAAGGACCCATACTTAACAGGCTGTCATCAGGCTCATGCAAGGTAGTACTGAGAGCCCACCTACCTCAGCAACTAATCTTTTTCTTTTGGACACGGCTGAGTGTGTGGTTTCCAGGTCAGACAAAGTGTATCCCCCAAGGAGAATGATTCGACTTATGGATTTCCTGCACTTTCCTATTGTCTAGCGGTGTCTGGGAGCTAATGTCAGTACTCTGCCTAGTTATCATCAATCCACAAAATTACATTTTTTAAAGGCCAAAAAGTCGTCTTGGAGAGCATTGTTTGGTTCAAATTTCTGAAGCAAACGTTCTCTCTTGTCTGTGATCGTCTGGGTAGGAATGACTTTTCTCTGTGTAGATAACATTTTAAGTTCACCCTGTAATCAAATGAAATTAGAATAGTGTCCTCCAATGTTTCTCTGGGTTAGTGGGTTTTATGCAGTCAGCAGTGACTCAGTGGCAACTGGTCATTTCTTATCATTGTCCAATTGCTCTGCAAAAGAAAAATACATTCAGCAAGTAGGCAAAATGACCAAGAGCTGAAAGAGGAGCACCCATTTTCCTTTCAAAGTTCACTCTCTTGATAGGTTAATGGGGTAAGCTGGCATTATTAATGCCTCTGAGGTGTTTTATGGAGAAAATTGACCCTGCTGTCTTGGAGACCTGAGACAAAGAGCCCAAAGGAGAATCTTGTTTTCAGTTATGCTTGTGGACACAGATGTTTAAATACAAACTGGAAGAAACATGCACGACCACGGACAATCTAAGACAATGTTGCAAAATAACAATTAATTTCTTTATGTCAAAACTGGGTATATACAGAAGTATTGCCAGCGCCTGTTGTGAGCTCGATGTGTGTGATCCTGGAGAATGAAACAGAAAGAACAGGGTTCTCTGTGTGTATCTAATTTTATAAACATGCATATACCGTACAAAATACCCCAAAAAAATAATTTGCTGCATGTATACATGTTACATACAGTATGTCAGTGTTTGTAACAGATGTACTGTGATAATGATGTCTGCGTGACAAATTGCAGGGTCATTTGATAAACTGAGCCCTCCTGTGTTAAAGGGCAGTCACTTTTGACCTCTTCACCTACAAAATGTTTTTGTGCTAGGACGCTTCCTGGGGCACCCAAACCAATGATCCTCTGTCTAACAACAGCTGCCTTTGAAAAATAACCAAAACACATGTATTGCCCCCACCTCACACAAGGTCTTTATTTAAGATAAATATATTGCGCCAAATTGGAGTCTGCTGCAATAGCTGGCTCTGAGTTTATTACAGGTTTCAGATCCAACAAGCCATTGCTTTCAGTGCTAGGAATTTGTTGTATCCTGATCTGGTTTTCATCCACATAGTTTGGGTCTCTCCATGATCTTTGCAATCTCAATCACTGTTCTAAAGGTCTGTACAGCGGACTCCTAATTACTGGGGTACTCTCTGGAAAAGGGGAGGTGTTTATGTCAGCTGTACATGTTTTTCTATTTCTGAAGTCTGTTCATATGCTTTTCTGGTACAGGACTTCATGAAAGAGACATGGAGAACAGGAGCTTATAAAATGTATTTTGAGTTCTCTAAAGAACATCCAAAATATGGCTTCTGTAAAATAAGTGACATACAGAACGCAGAACGATCTCATTTGGTATCCAGTTTTACTGGCAGTTGTTTAGGTCTGCTTGTACAATTTCCTTGTGGATGTCTACTCTTCAGAGTAACTTCACTGGTTATGCCAATACGTCTTTCTAGGCTGTTCTCACAGTCTATGGTGTGTAAAGTACCCATTTAGAGCAGCATGGCTTTGAGGTTATACTCTCTATTATAGAGAGTGAAACAACAGCTTTCACTGGAAAGCTTTTAGGAAATCCAGCTATTGAAAAGTATGCGGTTCAGGTGATGGGCACAGTAAAAATTCAAATTTACCCATGAGTTCCACAGGCTCACAAAATGCACTGCAAGGAATACAAAACCTTGAGCTCTTTTGTGTTTTCATTGATCATATCCTTATATTCTCCCCCAGTACTTCATATTGGCAGAATTATGCATCTCCGATGCTGTAATAATTAACAGTTCTAATGGCAATGATGAATGAAAGGAAGAAGGTGTATTTGTTCCTGCCAAAACTGTCTGGTGATCATTAGGATAATTGTTTCTTAATTAGATTTGATGAGTTGTAGAAGTTGCATTTACATTTTTACCTCTGAAAGGACTATTGGGAAACTGTCTACCCTGTTAGTCTTGCAAAAATAAGCACTTGTAAGCACTTTACTTTTTTTTAATATTCTTGAGATCTAACTATACTTTCCCTATATTTCTTCCAGTTTTGGGTCCTGTATTACACATTCTTTAAATAGTGAATTACTGGGACCTGATATTCTGTGGATTAAAGCATAACACATTTACATTCAGCTTCTAAATCTTGTATCAAAGGCAGTTTTTACTTGCAATATGCTTTAATGTAAGAAGTGTCAGACTGGAATGGATACCCAGTGCTCCATCCACAGCTCCACATTTTTATAATGGTAAGAAGTGAGCTCCTTTCATGTCTCCTCACAGAGCTTGGTGTCAGCTTTTTAAAAGCCTGTCACAAAGATGAAGGCTTGATTTTTGTAATTCACAGAAGTACCTTTTTTTTAACAAAATTGCCCAATATGCCCTGCACAGAAGCAGCACTTAGACGCTAGTAAGGAAATGTCAGTGAAATTTGTTATAATTGTGTCTAAAATCCAAGGGCAGTCATACTTCCTCTGAAGGTATATATTATGCACCATTTTATAGTGTCCTTTATAATTTAGGCATTCTTCATCTCCTGCAGATTTTGCTAGGCCTATTGGAAATTACCTGGGGCAGGCAGGAGAACCCTTAAAGCCTTTCCTACAGCCTGAATTTCCACTCTTCCACAACTAAACTATATGGGGAGGCATTTTTCTCTTACTGGTGTGCACATCTAGCATAGCTGAGGCCCTTCCCGCTGTCCTCTAGCCCTTACAAAGCTGCAAAGGCTTCGTTAGGTAGGTTTTGGAGCAACAAATCTTTGAAGATGTTTTCTTGTATAGCATGTTGACTCTGCCTAACTGAGGTTGCCTGTAGCATCAAGGAAAATAACAAAGGACTGATTTTCAACACGAGATGTGTCATGGCAGTTGTGAAATGTTATCTTTGATCCTGACAGAAATACACAAACAGCGACTGTCATTTTTTCTTCAGCATCCATTATGTGCTTGGTTAACCTTGTTTTCACAGACATGGAGAAAATTAAGCAGCTGCCTACTCATTTATGCATCCCCTAATTGCACAAGCAGCTGAAGTAGCTGTCACCCAAAATTTAAAAACTGGGTTCCCAGAGCATTTCTAGAAGCATTTCTAATGAGCAGTTCTGATGCTGATCACGTAACTAGCATGAAGACAGAAGTGTGACCATGACACTTCTGCAAACACATTTGGCTCGGCTGCTTTTTAATTAGTGACTGGAAGCACAGCTTGCCAAATTCTGAGGCTTGCCTGTGAAGAGGCAGTTTTATTAAGGTCAGTATCCAGTCGTGTGTGCTGCTAAGCACTTGCTGCTTCTTGATTACCTACTGAAAGCTTGCAAGTCTGCAAGTTTCTTCTGTCCACATCTAGTTGAACAAAAATGTCTTGTCGGGCAGCTGAGGAAAATAAAAGTAGTGTTAGGAAGGCACTGCAACAGAGTTTCTCATCTCTGCCATCGTTCCATGAAAATGGTACCTTTTAACTTGGTGGGAGTCACAGCCAGTCTTCCACAACATTATGTCAGCTAAATCCCTTTTGACATTTCAGCAAATAAAAATGATTTAGTGTTATTTCCTTATACTTTATTGGAACTTGGAATATCAGCCATACACTGTCTAGAGATTGCCTTCTAATGTACACAAAACACAGACAACAACTGGAATTATACATAAAATTAAGCCTATAGGGTAAACTGGTTTCTACATGCACATGTGCTATTTATAGCTTCTAAATTAGTTTTCTGGTAGAAAGTTTAAGGAAAGCACGTACAGCATCCCCAAATTGCTTACACTACAGCACTGTCTTTAGAAAAGAATTTGAGGAAGAAAAAGGGTCTGCTCTTCAACTTTTGTTCTTTAAGAATGTTACAGCCAGTTGAAGAATAAGCAGTGAAATGAAAAGACATTGAATCGGACGTTTTCTGAAGCCTTACTTCTTACAGCCCTTTTGACGTGTCTTCTTGAGAGACTTTGAAGGACTTTGCAGTTGTCACGGTGATTTGTGGATGCCAAAAAAAGTCAGAAAACCTTAGGGATAAAATCTTAGAACAAATGTTTTTATTTCTGCACTGTGGTATGGTCAATGAAGAATAATTAATGTTTGTGAGGCTCCTGAAGAACAAAGTATGCATTATGGGCCATACTCATGGAGCAGCTTTCTTTCACTCTGTTTCACAGCGTCTATGAATAACTCACCCAGCTGAAATGATAAAGCAAACTAGACTGCTGGGAAACACAGTGTAACCAGGCTGTTGATACAAGCAATTAGTGAAGAAAACTATGTAAAATAAATTTTTGCTCTGAACTGAAGGAAATTGTACAAGAATTTGAGTCTGGAAACATCTGAATATGTCTTCATTTATTGCTTTTCTTGCAGGCCTGGGGGCATGAATACCAAACACAATGGGAAAAGTTCTGAAGTTTCTGTAAGTAAAAGCTTCCAAAAAGTACATTGGAAACCAAACCAAATGCAATAGCTTCAGAGAAGCAAGAGCTGGCAGCATCTAAGAGACCAAATGTCTCTTAGAAGATATTTTGCAAGCATCTAGAATAGTTGGTCAGATAAAGAAGTTCAGAGGAATAGAAATGCATCCTCAAAGAGAACTTGCAGAAGTATGGAAAATTTAAGGACTGGCCTGTTAGGTAGAAACTGTTAAGGGCTAAATTGCTAAGAATGATGGCTGATCTTTAGTTTGCAAAAACTAAACAGGTCAGAGGAAGCAGTAAGCAACTGGGAAGGGTGAAAAATAAAAGAACTCTTAAGTCACTGCTTACAAACCACTGGGACCAGAACTCCCAGCCTGGCAGCTTCCAGCTCTAATTTTAAGCTTGTCGGCCTTTTCTTTTTCCAATGTTTCTGTTATTGTGTTTTATAAATAGAAACCAGCCAGACCCAAAGTGTTCTGAACAAAGGTTTCATAATCTTGACACTTTGTATGTTACTTTTACAGAGGAACTAGTAGAAGAGACTCTTAAAAAGTGAGGTGTATTTTGAATTCTATTTTCTAGCCTGTCTTCCTTCCCTCTTTGGCCAAGGAAGAGTCCTTTCTTGATCAACTAATGTGTCACAAAAATCCTCAAATCCATAAGATCTTAGGATTGCTATGGAGAGAGTAGAGCTGATGCATTTCAGAGCTAAATGTGTTACAGCTAGGCTACAATATGCATTTTGTTCTGTCAGCACCAACTACATCTTATGCAATG
Organism: Anhinga rufa; assembly: GCA_013400875.1. Lineage (NCBI taxonomy): Eukaryota > Metazoa > Chordata > Aves > Suliformes > Anhingidae > Anhinga > Anhinga rufa. The sequence continues at coordinate 22,054 of VZTV01082915.1, read as the reverse complement.
GCTCCACTTGCCTTAGAAAAGACAGCAAACCCAGCACGAGTGCACCAGACATAGCACTGATCTAGCACCTGCCAAACAGTGCCGTGCTGAGAGAGCTGCTTTCATGGGTCTGTGCACGAGATGGCTTTATCTTACCATCCATCTCCTCGCAGCATTGCTGGCGTGTGACGCACAAAGCTCTGGTGCCTCTCGGAGAACGAAGGGGAAGCTGGTGCAGGAAGTGACAAATGAAGGGGAAATGGAGCCCTGAAAGCCATGCAAGCTTGGTATAATTTTGAAAGGCTGAATGTTGAGCAGCCACACTATTTATAGGATCTTGCCTTCTCAAGTTTACCAGGAATTTATAACAGAAAAAGAAACAAACTGCTATAGGAGACACTGTCAGAAAGACTCCATCCTTTTACGAAAAATGTTTTTGCATGAGTATAATCTATTAAACTGCCCATGATATGACCACTGTGATCTTAGAATATAACATTTTCCCTTTCCTCCCCTTTGTGAATATATTGTCAAGATGTTTTCCTTTTTTTTTTTCCTCCCCCTCCCTTTAAGGGACAAATGAGTTCATGAACTTCATTGATAAACAAGATTGCTCCTATCTGGATTTTTGTTTTCCTTTCAAAAGTTTTGCTGAGACATCTGTGGTTGTATCCTCATGATTTTGGACATATACTATTCAAACTATTCCTTTTTCCTAGCTCCTAATATGGCAAAGCCATTCCTACTCAGTAATGCTCGTAAACATTTGCATAAAGTGAATTGTGTACTTGAATTGGGGCCTCCAACATATCCTGTTTGATATACTAGACCTCATAAAAACAAAGGAAAGACAGACGGAATTTGTGCCCGTCTGGAAGTGAAGTGCTTCTCTGCTTCACTCACATAAGGAGAGCATAACATCTGGGTACCGCCTGCTTTTGAACCAGCCGTGACAGAGGAGGAATTCTTTTATAATGCAATTAAGTAGTAAGTGTAAGAAAACCATATCTATAAAATATAAATAGCTTCTGAACAGTCCAAAGCATTTTTGGCTCCCATGCTAATCAGAAACCTGGCAGGGCTCTTTTCTACTTAGTCTTCCTCTCTACTTGCTCTTCCTCTCTCAGCAAATGCTAAACACTTCAAGGCACGAAGCACTGAAGATTGAGGGCAAATGGCTAGTCAGTCCCGTATCCAGTCTTCAGCAATGCTTATGCTGGGAGCACAAGGGAGAGTATAAGAATGGAAAGTGGGTGGGGTGATAGGTTGTTGATATGAAATGCATATGTAGTTTCTGAAAATTCTCTGCCTGTACTGTCAAAACTCCATCAAAGCTAAATTATGAAAGGTGACGGAGATGATTTAAATTTTATTTGGCTGATTAACAAGCAAGCAAGAAATGCCTGTGAAAGGGAAAGGACCTACAGAGTTGCCTCCCCCCCCCACCCCCAGCAAACATGGCTGCAGAAGCACTTAGTCTAGGTCAATGTACTTTCCGTTAAACTCTCATCAGTTAAAGTGTAAACACTTCTTAGGGTAAGAACTACAATCCATGACTTTGGTCTCCCTATTGAGTGTGCTGTGAGGCCACATTAACTCTTACTCTTGTTTCTAGCTCTGCAAAGCTGTCTTTCTTGTGATGAAAAACTGCTGAATAGGAAGGTAAAGAAATCCCCACTTTTGCAGGAGCCAAGTGTTTGGTGTTAGGAAAAGCATCTGGAGGTCTGATATGACTTTGGACAGCATCAGACAGATGATCTTCCACATGCTGTGCAATTGCTACTGCCCTTTCACAGAATCACAGACTGGTAGGGGTTGGAAGGGCCCTCCGGATCTCCCCTCCGCCAGCCCCCCTGCGTGAGCAGCACACCCAGAGCAGGGGGCACAGGACCGCGTCCAGGCAGGGTGTGAATGGCTCCAGGGAAGGAGACTCCACAGCCTCTCTGGGCAGCCTGGGCCACTGCTCTGGCACCCGCACAGCAAAGGGGGTTTTCCTCATATTTCAGTGGAACCTCCTGTGTTCCAACTTGTGCCCGTTGCCCCTTGTCCTGTCATCAGGCGCCACTGAGAAGAGCCCAGTCCCATTCTCTTGACACCCACCCTTCAGATACTGATAAGTATTGATAAGATCCCTCCTCAGACTTCTCTTCTTCAGGGTGAACAAACCCAGGTCTCTCAGCCTTTCCTCATCAGGGAGATGCTCCAGTCCCCTGAGCATCCTTGTGGCTCTGCGCTGGCCTTGCTCCAGCAGCTCCCTGTCCTTCTGGAACTGGGGGGCCCAGCACTGGACACAGCACTCCTGGGATCACGAGGGCAGAGTAGAGGGGGAGGATGATCTTCATCCAAAACTATCTTCTTATGCATTGCTGAGGTGGATGGATGGTCAAATAGGCTGTGAATCTTTGACAGAAAATAACTTAATATCGAACACCTCCCTGCAGTCCAAAGATACCAGTTCTGGGGAAGCTGCTATCTGAGACATGTTCTTGCTCATCTGCTCTTTTTTAGCCAGCTGTGAGGGCTGGTTCCTGTGCATACCATGTGAAGTACCACCCTCTCCTTCTTCTCATTGGTGAGTCACCAGTGCCAAACTCCAGGTTATCCAGCCCTTTCCAAGAAAAAGGGATCTAAAAATTACAGGAAAGGCAAGTTCTATGTGACTTAGCTAAGAGTGCATCATACAAAGTCTGTGTTGGGGTACGGAATTGAACCTAGATTTCTGGAAATCAGGTTATACCACTGGGCCATCCTGCCTTTCTACACACGTACATAAAGGATGACCTTAAACAAGAAAATTATTTGATTTATACCAAAGGGGAAAAAAAGAATCTCAAATTGTATTTCTTGTATGATGTGTAACAATAAACTTCAAGAGGAAATATTGAATTCCCTTCATGAAGGATTAATTATGTAAATGTGATATCACAAAGATGCAGTAAGGACAGTAGTGCTTTAAAGAACAACTGAATAATTTAGATCGGGGTTTTTATTTTTGCTATTATTTTTTAAAGGACAAAAACAATAGCAAGGTGGACAGCCAGAATGCCTAGGGGAATCATTCACATTCAAGGTGTTAGCATTAAAAGACATGATAGGAAGCAGATGTGCAGAAAAACAAAACAAAACTGCAGGCAGGAAGGAGTACCTCAGGCCATGGCTGTTCCTACTGTACTAGTTAATGAGAACTCCACAAGGAATTATGGATTTAATTACAGCTCACAGGCAATGTGTTAGCTTATCTTTTATAAATGATGCATTAGAAGCGTATGTAGGAAATATAGGCTTTTGCGTGGTTCAACATGTAATGAGGAGGAGGATAGCTTTGATATTAAAAACTTCGGTCTGCATATGGCATGTTGGCCACTGTACAACATAATACAGGATGTATTATCCCAATGTTATTTTGGCCTGGCATTCACAAAGCAAGAAACTGGAAGACCTGAGAAAAATTTTGTTTGGTGACCCTACCACCAGGCACAAGGAAAAGGCTTATACAATTTTATGCAAACTTTGCTTAGTATGAATACATAATATTGCTTTGACTATGCCCTTCTAGGTGAAGAAATGGGGTTCGGTTTGTCACAAAAAATACTTTGAGTGAGATTTCAGGTCATTCCTAAGATTATATTAATCAGCTATTGTTCCTGAAATAGGACAAAATCCTTGACCTTTATGCTGAAGAATGAAAGTCAAACCCAGATTTGTAAGAAGCTAGTTATTTTAGAGGTCACATCCATCTTCAGATGACAAAAAAAAAAGAATTATAAAGTTTTGGTTTGCAAGGATATTAGAGGAAATTTAACCCAGAGATTTTCCATAGTTTCTGCTCCTCTCACTGACCTGATCCAAAAAAGGGGGAAGGTAGAACAGTAAAAAAAAGTAAGTCTGGTGCTATTAAATGGTCTCCTGAATACAAAAGATGCCTTTAGGAACATTAAAAAAAAAAAAATAGGTACAGCTCCTGTGTGTCAGGGCTCAAATTTTTCCAAAAACTTTATTGTTCAACCGGATGTGTCAGAAACTAAACTAGGTGCAATTTAATGCCAAGAAAATGATGGTAAAGAGCATCTAGCACTATATATCACTGAGAAATCATTCCGGAGGGGATAAAGATATGCAACAATAGGGGAAAAAAAAGTAAGTTTCCCTATAAAATGGGCTTTAGAAACACTTTTCTGTTATTCCTTAAAAAAATGCATCTTAGTAAAAGATTATGAGCTCTCAGTATGAATAAATATAAAGACAAAAAAGATTAGATAGCTTCTGATACCATGCAGTATATCACATCACTAGCATACTGTTGGGCCTGTACCTGGGGAGGCACTCCTGACAGGTGAAAGTATTTCTCGACAGTTTTTTGTCAATCAGGGAAGTCCCATATTGATGCATATATTGGATATATTTTTTTTCCCCATGTGCGGACAGATTTTAGAGCATGGTTAAGAGATTTCCATGTCAGGATTATTCTGACATTTGCTCCACATGAGATGGAAGAGAGCCAAGCTGGAAAAGCTGGAGGGAAGAAATATCCTCCCAGGCGGGAGGCGTTTGGGGCATTACAGAGGCTTCCCTCCTAGTGTTTCACTTTGTTCCCTTAACATAAGAAGGCGGGGGGACAGCTCAGACCCACTCATCCTATTTGTCACTCTAATTAAATATTTGTTGCCTGGGTACAGTGTGACTCAAATAGTCCCTTGGGTGTTTTTTGTGTGTGTGTGCTGGGCTGGGTGGGGGAGCTGGCTGCTCTCCTGCCCTCCTACACATTCCGCAATCTCTGGACATGTAAGTTGTTTATATAATTCTATACGTGCAATCTGGAATCAATTTTGGCACCAACAAATCAGATTTTAGTTTGTCGGCAGCCTCGCACTAGTATATGTGCGTGTGTAAATTTAGAAATATAAATATATATTGGCAAGCTGTGAAGCTGTCTAAGGTGATTGCAAAGCCCTCGTTAGTTCTGACTGATGTGCGGAGATGCCGAATTGCTCTCTCGCTGTCCTCTTGCTCTGATTACAGACTGTATGTACACAATGGCATTTTTGTCTTCTCCAATATTCCTCCGCTCTTCAGGGTCCGTTATTATCCCAATGATACACCGGACTAAGATACTAATGACAGCGCGTGGGCTGGTGCCGTACTGGTTTGGAGAGAAGGGATGAATGTAATGGAGAAAAGCATAGTTAGTGCGTAGTTCTGCGATTAATTTTCCCACTGTGTCCCAGCTTGCTCTGCCTGAATTTACCAAAATATCTTCTAGATATCAGACTGAAAATTTCAGTTGCACAGGCTTTCTCTGGAGATGTCTATTAATTGTAATCCTGTCTAGGTCTAAAAAGCTATAAGCTTTTACTTTAGTTTTCTAGTAGTGGTTCGCTAGTTCCTTATTTGAAAGACACAAATCAGAAAAGGTCTAAGAATTGCAGTCAGACAGAGCCAACATCCACAGCTATACCAGACTGAATGCAGGCTCACAAAGGAAGAAAACCTCACGAACTGGAGTTCACGTTTTGTTTGGCAGTCAGAAACATGCCTTTTTCTATTGTAATTTAAGTTAATGTCATTACCTATACTTTTTGATTCTCACATAGGTCCTTCCATGCTGCACAAGCCCCAGATATTTTCTCAGGAACAGAATAAATATATAGTGTATAGAAAGGTAGTGGAGAGCTGTAACTGAACAGTATACTTCATCGACCACAATGTCATACTGGAGATAATTACCATTTTGGCTAACTACATCAGGACAAAATCCTGTTCTGGATTTGGGTTTTGTTGTTGTTGGTTTTAATTATATTTATTTAGAAGAGAAAGGATCCTAAATGCCATTTCCATTGCCAAAAGTTAGACATTATAATCCACAAATAAGCACCTAGACAGACAGCCTAGTTTTGTATGGTTTTAAAAAATCAGACAATAAACTACCTCCTGTGAATAGGTGCCTAATTAAGAACTGGAATTAGGATCGCTATGTTGTTGTTTATAACTTAGTCTTACAGATCCCTTATGAAAACCAAAGTGAACTACAAAGAACGAGGTTCCCAAGCTCCAGAAGCCAAGCCAACTGATGCTCTCTGTTGATGTTGTAATATACAGTTCAGCTGGTTATAACGAGTGGGGTGATATATATTTCTCCCTTTGCTTAAACTGACTAAATGAATTACGGTTTAAACTGTATATTTGCTCTAGAATTTAATCTAATTCCACTCTCATCATGGCACAATATTTAAACATAAAATAAAATAGTAAACTCAATCTTTCCAAGTCTATAGCTTGTTGACGTTGAACCTCACACAGTTCTTAACGCTGTCTGCTCAGGCCGACATGGCGCTATTAGATCAACAATACCAGCTGTTTTTTTAATTCTCTTGGGAGCCAAAATTTAAGTAAAGCTAAATATTAGGTCTGTGCTTAGATCTATTCTATAAATATTGTCATTAATTTAGGAGACATTTGTTTTGAGGGTTTTTTGCATTTAATTTTAATTGTTGATCTTTACAATCTTGCGTTTGTCATTGTTTTTTAAGGTACTCATAATAAGTGTTTTGTTTATCATACTTTGTAGTGCAATTTTTCTATCATGATTAGATGTTTCTAATAGGCTTTGGGGTTTGTTTGCTTTGCCTCTGTAGTAACTTTAATTACAGGTCCACATACTTTATGTCACTGAGTATGTCAGAAAGAGTAGAGGGCTGAGACTCAGTAGGATTTGGAATCACTTGCCTCCTTCTGGGTGTCTTAGAGATGGCTTTTGACCAAAAAAAAAAAAAGTCACTTACCTCTGATCTGAAATGTTACAAGCTCTCAAACAGGCAGCAAAGTTACCAGGAGCTGAATGGAGTCTGTTTTTCCTGTGTGATACAGCTCCTTTCTACTGCTTCATACCGGGGTGGGAGAAACTGGGCATTACAGGCTTTACCTTAGTGAAACCCACCCACTCTAGTGGTCCCCTACTTACCAAATCCATATGTATGACTGAACAACAGCGAGCTACTCGTGGTTATGCTGACCACTGATACATCTGCATCAGGGAGCGCAGGGTGAGCATACAGCTAAAATTGTCAGTGATAAGTACCTAGACTACACTTTCAGTCACTTTAAGTGGCAAAAATTAGGCTTCTACAGGCAGTTTTCACATCAAGAGAGTAGCATAACAGTTTCTAAAACAGAATAAATTAAACTTGTTGTTTTATACCTTGTATGACTAATCTGTGGGACTTATCAAGGTGGGACAAGTCAAGGTATCTCACCAAGGTATCATGAAGTGAGAGCTTTGCAGGGCTTGGAACAGGAGCCCATGACCACTCTGGCAGGGCACTGCTGTGTAAGTGGTGTTCAAAACCTTAACTTACCTGGAGGCTGAGAAACTCACACAAAGACAGTAGTTGGATCTCACCATCTAAGTACCGTTGTAGGATAGCTTCATTTTAGTGCCTATCTGTGCCTGTATAGCATACGCCCGTCCCATGTACAGGTTGCCTTCTGTTTTATCATCAGTTTTCTTTCCCTGGGCTCACTAGGGATGTTCTGGGGCAGAGCAGACACCACTCTATTCATATTCAGGTGGAACCTCCTGTGTTCCAACTTGTGCCCGTTGCCCCTTGTCCTGTCATCGGGCACCACTGAGAAGAGCCCAGTCCCATCCTCCTGACACCCACCCTTCAGATACTGATAAGCACTGATGAGATCCCCCTCAGCCTTCTCTTCTCCAGGCTGAACAAGCCCAGGTCTCTCAGCCTACTCTTCTCTTGTACAAAATTGCTTGGATAACCACAGAATGTTTTATCTCAGTATTATTAGACATAGCAGTTCAGTATGAGGACGTATGAGGGGAGAAATAAAGCATGAATGCATAAGTGTTAATGCTTATTTGATAAAGGGGTTTATGCATGAAGATGCCACAGGGTTAACTAGCATTTACAGCCAGCAGATAAGATGTTTTCATAATGCAGCTGGTAAAATATCTAGCATTATTTGTCCTTTAACACAGAGCTCACGTATTGTATACGGATTTGCCATGCACGCTCGCTGTATTTCTTTTGCAGCATTATATCAGGCCGCCCAGGCCCCAGAGAAACCATAGCAGTGCCTTCCTGCCATTGTGCACCAGGAAGGGCCGGCCAGGCGCTCATGTCCCGGGGCTTGCAATTTCCCTCCTTCGGCTCTGGGATGCGTTATTTTTAAACAGCCGAAGGAACAGAAAGTTGCTCCTCCGCAGCATAGGAACAACTGCTGAGCTACAGGGCCAGCCGAGCCCAGCATCCCCACTGCAGCATCCAAGAGCTTGCGGGTCACGGTAGGCAGGTTCCAACAGCTGCTTCAGTTAATGATGGAGGAAAGGGACATTGTCAGCATCACCCCCATCGCCCATTTGTGTTTGGTGCTTGCCAGCAGACAGCTTCTGGTGGAAAAGGAGACCGGGACAGATCATGTGCGCACCTCCTTGACTTGCCCTCTCGATACACTCACCCACAGCCTGTACAGCTTAATAGCTATAACTAAGCTATTAGTTACAACAGTTATTAGTTATATACAACAGCCTAGTACAAATTAAGATGCATATTTGTGTAGGTCTAAACCAAAATATTTTTGTTTATAGCATTGTCTGAATGCTATTAAATAGAATACCATGTACTTATTTTACTAAAAGTGGAGAATGAAGCCCACCTTTATGATAGAGAGCTCCTCAAATGTGAACACCTGAAGCCAGTTGCATTAAGACCCTTCTGTGTGAATCAATGTAAAAAAAATTAGAAGCAAAATCAATTATTCAGTCCTTGCATCCCTTCACATGCCCTTTGGTCCAACTTCACATGCCGCAGTGAACTACTCTCCCCCAAAGCCCAAATACTCTGTCTGTGCTGTTTCCTGGAAGATTAAGCTATCATTTTGAGGTAGAAAGTTATAATTTGCAGGACTTCACCAGAGATACCGGGTTTTGTTTGCTTCCACATAGAATGCGAGCACGGGTAAGATTTAACAGCAGATAATAGTATAATTTTCAAAGTATTGAGGAAGATGAAAGACAGTGACTTGAGAAGAGATGGTGATATAGTAGAACTGGTTGTCCCACCATTTATGCCCGTGTAAATCCACAGGAGTTGTACTCATACTGATTCTGTATCAAATGCAGAGAGGCCCACCATCCTTAAAAAAAAAACTATGATAGAGTGTGGGGGGAAAAGTTGTTGGGACATGAAAGAGCACCAAAAGAGATGTAAGGGGTTTTATATAGAAGAAAAAAAAAAAAGAAATAAAACCTGTGTGTTGGATGATTTAAAATATATGTTTATAGACATTGATTAAAAGAAGTACACTCGGCATGCCCCAAATACCTGTGACAGTTATCTGGGAAGTAGGGATGTGCTTCACCACATAAAGCAAATATGGAAAGAACTCAATTTCAGAATTTTGCAGCAAAATAGGAAAAATAAAGGATCTTCCAGTGATTTGACAGGCTGCCAAATATTTCTTGAATATATGCAGCATTTCACAATCCAGTTAGAGAAATGGGATTTTCAAGTTCATTTTTGCTTATGTTATTAAAAAGAGAAGAATTGAAAATAAATGTGTTTTATTACATTTTATTATATAAAATTGTGAATAAAATACCTGGAGGAGATTCTGAATACATTCTATTGCAGAAAAACGTAATTGCCCACTGTGCTCAGTGTCAGGCAACAATGCTTCATGTTCATATGTTTTGGTCCATTTTTCATGAGTTATTAAAGTATAAAAAGGGATGAAATAGCAACAGAACAGCTTTAACCAGATTTCTGCCCAGAGGTATGTGTTAGAAGGAAATTTTACCACCCCTCTCCATGCAGAGTGTGGTGAAACCCCCTCAGCCAGACATGGTGGGTGTCTAGGCAGTTGCTGCATGTTCCTGCCTCGGAGAAGTGCCTACAACATTGTGGATGCTATGGAAAACAAATGTTGAATAATGATTTTGTTACTCAGTCAGGCTGTTTGGGGTAAAGGCATTTCATGTCCTGAACCTTTTGTTTTTCAAATTCTTTCAGTCGCAGCCTATTGTATGTCACATTAGTAGAAAGAAGTCCCAAAGTGCTTTGGCAAAGACTCCTAGAAACATTGTTTTCAGATTTTAAAAATCTCATCTAGGAACATCATTGTCTCGCTGAGCTGCCTAGAGTGGGTTTTTGAGGCTCCAGCATTATACATTCTTGTTTTCATGATGCTTAAGTTTGGGAAAAAGAAGCAGAAAATATCTGTCTAATGAACAGCATCCAAGATTTAAAGACATCTCAGATTAGACACTGCAATTAGATCCTTAGCCTGAAAAATCCATGCTAAGCCTCTGAGCAGTATCAGCAACAACAGGAAAATGCTTTTCCTCTGTCTACCTCCAGCACTTTAACTTGGAAAAGGCTTTTACTGATGAAGCTGAAGCAGGATTTAACACTGCAGGCCAGAGGAAAAAGGGTGTCATGAAGGTAGGTTGATAAACCAGATGATTTATCCCAGCTGAGGATTTCGTTCCTAATACATTGTTAGTTTAATAGAGACATATTAAAATAATAAAAGACAGTGAATCAACAATCTTCACAGCAAGCCAAGTAGTTTTGGCTACAGAAAGTTCAATGTCCATAAGAAGTTCTCTTTTTTTTTTTAAACATTTGGACATCAGCTCTGTCTGTTATGTCTTTTTGAGTTTCCTCTTTCTAATTCTGAGCAAATTGCTGCACTGAGCTACTTCCACGTGTCAGAGCCAGCGTCATGTAGCAGCTGTAGTCAGGATACACCAGAGGCAAGACCTGCTCTCTGGTACTGCACCAGCTGATACAGCCGTGGAAGAAGCAGGCTGCTGTCAAGAGCATGTTCTTCTCTGCCTGTTTGCACAAAAACTCTTGAGTTACTGAAAAGTGCGATGCTTCCTTCCCTCTTGCCTCCTCCCCAAATAGTATAATTTAACCTAATAAGTGCCTTTTCCTACAGAAATTGCTTCCTTTCTATTGCAGGAGTAATCTGCAAGTCAACAGGGAGCAAACAAGGGAGTCTGTCAGGCAGCAAACGCTGGCAGCATGAGCAGGGAACTGCCCTGGGTACCTCAGTGCCCCGAACTGCTGGTTATACCTTTTCCGTAGTATGATTTGTCCAGGCTTCACTAAGGAAAAAAAAAGTTCCTAATGCTTTTTAGTGCTAGGTAATACAGGTACGTAGGTCTTGGGAGAAAAAAGTTCTTAATTAGTATTTGGAAGTAACAGAAATTTACTACAGATGTACCGGGAAAGTAAGGGTATATGTTCATGATCAGAATTCCATTAGAAGTGCATCTTATTTGATCTATGGTGTTATTTTTTTCTCTCCTAATTTCCACTTTTTTGGCTTATACATGATTAAATTCTGCTTTTGAAATGGAAATAAATAAATACCTGTGGGTGAAATTAATGATATTTTTGTGGTGAAAAAAAAGGTAATTTTAGAATTAAAATCATCGGCGTCCCCTTTTACTCTATTATTTTCAGCTATTTACTCTATTATTATTATTTCCAGCTATTTACTCTATTATTTTCAGTTTTAATGAAAACATCTTTGATGGATAGGATAAACTAGCTGGTAGCTAAAACTGGAGGAAGTCAACAATGAATACATTTGTTGGGGAGAGTCGTCTGTTCTGTAGCTCTCTAGCCGGTGACCAGGTATTTTAAATTTGTGTTACATCAGATCTGGTAAAATTGTCAAGCTGTTCTGCTGAGTGTACTGAAGTCGACTCGCAAACGTTGCATGTGGAGATGTTGGTCCATGTTAACCAGAGAGAAGCATTAGGTTCACTATTGCTTTAACTCAAATCCATGTGTCCTGACCCGCAGAAAGTAAACTCATGTATGGCCTGTATTTAAAACGGCAAAGCTATGCCTATGTATGTATTTTTATGCATATATTATACAGGAAAAATGTAGGGATTATGAATGCTAAATCCAGGTATTATAGTGGCTTATGGAGCTACAGTATTACATATATTTAAGAGAGCCTGTGTGGGAATAATTTTTATACATGTTTCTGAAGTCAACTAAAATAATTTTCATAGTAATGACAGTGGATTTTCTCACAAAATCTGACTTGCCATCCCCCTGAGATATTTCTGTTACCAAAGGACACATAAGCCTTATATATAGCATCTCCTGCTCACTCACGTTTCATCTTTATTTTTTTTTCCCCTGAAAAATTAATTTAAACTGAATTAATGTAAGCTATGAGTTTTGGCTGTGGGTAACAAATGAAGTGGAGGAGGGAAAGAACCAAGAGTCACTTTTCTGTCATTTCTTCACATATTTAAATTTTTATAGAAAATCAAAACATTTTCTTGTCAAGTACCATTAAAGAAAAGTCAATATCAGATTCTCCTGAAAACAGAAAGATTTGTTATAGATTTCATTGCAGTTTGCTACTTTGCAGAACAAAAGGTATCTTAAATATGAAACTATCTAAAAAAAAAGAAGAAAAATGTAGATAACATCCAATTTTTTAGTGTTCATATATAAACAGAGGACAGATGATCTCAGAATTAACTGTTACTAATGAAAGTAGAAGCACTGTCCCTTTGTCTCACCTAAACAAAACTGTTTATGGAGCATGGTGAGCCAGGTTACTGAGTTCTCATGATGTTATTTAATTTAAACTAAAGTATTATTGGCAGAAGAATACCACAGGAAGAGCTGTTTAGAAAAATCTGCCCCATGTAATGAAAGACTTGCTGATATATGTTATTCTTCAACTAATGAAAAAGCTAGTAAAAGCTGTCAAAGATCACTGTTTTTCCAACCCAGCACTAAACCCTACACCCGCGTGGGCCAGCAGCGATGGAGAGAACAGGCATCCCCACAGAATCCCTTGACCCACATCATCAAACAGGGCTGTAATATCTAAATAAACCTGCACTTGAACGCCTGCCAGGTATATTAGAGACCATCTATATGGTTTTATCAGTTGGGCCCTAGGGTTGCACGTGCCAGATGGGAATGAAGCAGACAGCGAGCACTCACACAGTGAGCGGTCGGGGAGGTGTGATGCCTGCCGCAGCTCTCTGGAGGACACTAAGTGCATTCAATATGCTACAGAGCCAGGGGATTAATCTTGGGATTTATTGTTTTTGCAGTGACGAGTGAATGTAGCCGGGAAACGATGAGCGGAAAAAAACAGAACAATTAAAGTCATAGGACTGCAAATATATGAAATATGGCTGCAACTGTCCAGCCTGCACCTTTCCCCAAATAAATAAAACTAACTTCCAAGTAGGAGATGGGAGCCAAGAAATTGTGGAGAGGGTAAAAAAAAATAAAAATCCTCCCTTCCATCTGGGCACAGGATTTATATCCATAATCTTTGAGGAAACCAAATAAAAGAAGGACACATTTTTCATCTCTCTCCCACCCTGTGAACTGTAATTGTGGTAGAGGTTCCTACCCACTTTCACGTGGGAACAGAGGGTGAGTCTTGCCAAAGAGTGAGGAGCCTTGTCTTCAGTATTCCCCGGAGACAAGAAAAGAGGGAACCAGTAAAGTCCCACCAGGTTTCTCTATTTCTGTTGGAATGTGGGAACTGGAGCTTTTAGGTATTGTGAAATCTCAGCTCCTTCTACCCAATGAACTTAGAAGAATTTATTGCAAGAAGAGATGATATTGAGGTTCAGTTTTATTTGTATTCAAAGATCTGGTTTTGAACTTGGCAGAACAAATTTTTGCAGGGTTTGGCTGTTCTTGCAGGACCTAATCCAAAGCCCATTGAAGTCAAGACGAATCTCTCCCTAGACTCCAGTGAATTTTGGGTCAGACCCCTACAGTAACATTGATTCTGATGGTTGCAGAGGTTGAGATTTTATTACTGTAATCTACATAAAATATGCCTGGCTTTCATTTTAGATATTTCCCTCTTTCTTTTGCATAGAGCTCAAGAAATAATATTTTTTTTTCTGGGAAAAATATTTATTTATTGCTATACAAAGTTATGAAATATATCATCATTATTTTTATATGAATTTATGGGGAATTCCACGAAAGACTGGACTCAAAGTTCTGTCCATTTTTCTCATTTAATTTCCTCATGTCTTTTGATGCTTATTACGCTTCTACATTATAAGACATGTAGCTTTTAATTCCTTTTCCAGATGAAGATTATCTCCCAAAATGGAAAATAACATGATGAGAGACTACAACAGACTTCATCCAGGCTGGAGTCCTAATTCTGCGTATAATTCTGGATATAGTTTTATTGACATTAACATCAGTGCATATAACAATACATGGCTATCACACTATCATTGAATATAACTTAGGGTCTGTCGAGCCATTTTGAGGCTGTTTTAGAGTCTATGCTGAATCAGTAAAGACCATGGCAAAGACCACAGGTGGGTGGTCCTTCCTTCATAGGAAATGTAGTCCACTTCTGCAACGCTACCAGGTTTCCTCTGCCCCATGGTAATTGCTGGGTATGGACACATTTGTTTTCGAATAGCTCTGTGAAGTGAAGCACAAGCAGAGCTCAATTATGGCAAACCAAGCCACAGCTCAACAAGCCTAGCTTCTTCCTCTAAGGATCTGGCCCACGTAATTGGCCTCCCGAGCTATTTTCTGCACCTGAACACATAATTTTTTTACACAGATGAACAGCGGCGTGCAAAGTCCTCAGAAAGCTACAGGTTTTGAGGCTTGAGGCATTTATCAATTAAGGCTGCCCAAGTGATTCTGTGTTGGATGTAATAATTTCTATTTCCATGCTCTCATTTCTATCACTTCTCCTGTTCTTGCCCTCATATTCCATATGTTCATCCTTACATAGCAAAATTTGTCATGTTCTTGCTATATAATGCTCAAATGTTCTTTTTCTCCTCTTGTTTTTTAAATTCAGTAAGTTATAAGGCAAACTAACAGACCAAATAACACTTTACTGTTTAGTTTAATATTATAACTACTTACAGCTCAACTTTTAAAAATTCTTATTTAACCTGATCTCAGAAAAGTGGTGTTTTGTCTGATTAGTCTTTTTTTCTCTCCTTCTTTTGTATCATTTTTTCTTTTAATTCCTGTATTTGACAGTTAATTATCAAGCTAGCACTCTACTACAAGTTTTATTCATTTTTTTATTGGGGTATAAGCATCAAACATTTTTTGCATTTGGGTTTTAAATGTGCATAGGCTATGTTGAAATCCCTGTGCCTTCTAATCTGGTGACTCCAGTAAGCAGTGCCTTAACGTTTCAAGGTTTGCAATTTCAAAACTGAAATCATTAAACAGAGAATTTTGGATCATTGAGAGGGTGTGGAAACTGCACATGTTCTTTAGTGTTATAGTCTCAAAATCGGTACAACACAAATGATAGGTAGAAAAGTTCCTTATCTGGAAATTGTTCAGACAATGTGGTATGACAAATTTACGTAGGTGAAATTGCAGTATTCCTAATATCTTTGGTAACAAATGTGGGGTGATTTTATACCCAGTACTTAATCCCCAAGGTTACTTTTAGATGGAAGACAAACAGAGAATTAGTGTTGTGGAGCTCAAGGAGTGATGGATGGTGCTGTTATAAATTCAAATCACCCAGTCCTTGATTTATTCAGGAATTTTCAAGAGTATGGCAATATATACTTCTAATTTCCACTGAGGATGAATTTGGTGAAAGGAAAGAGAAATTATTTGCTAAAATATAAGCTGGAATCAGGTACTGGATGCCAATATTAACACTCTTAAAGAAGAGTTGTTTCCTGAATTAGACTACAGTGCAAGCAGGACTTTCGGCAGTGAATTGCCAGAGCTGCTGACAGACGCCCCCCCTTACAGGAGGGCTGGTGTGTTTGATTAAAAGATGGTGATGAGAGCTTTCACTGGCAGTCCTGCCAGAGCCCCTGCCTTCCCCGCAGCCTCCCCCTCACCTCACCGGGTGTTGGGCAGCAGCCTTCCGGCAGAGGAGATGGCAACTTCCACAGGCAGAGGAAGAGGCTGGGGGTATTCCTGTATCCTTTCTGTTTCCTTACAGGTTTAGGGAAAAGAAATTATAAATTACAGCTGCATCAATATGAAGGATGACAGTCACTTTGACAGGGCAGGAGGAAGGTGTTCAATTAGCTCAGAGCTTTAAATTTCAAGCAAGGAAAAAAAGCAGCTGAGTTATAGACAGTACACAGAGCTGAATATCAACTATTATTTTCAGCTCCAAATATAATAATCTGAGTCTGAATAGCACTTTTCATCTGAGAAGCTGAAGTGGCGTGCAGATATTAACAAATTATCTCCCTCGCTGATAGAGACAGGAAGCATTATTATTGCATTTGGGATTTGGGGAAGATTGAGATACCAAGGAATTAGTTTGTTCAAGATGGCAGGGGGAACCAATGGCAGAGTGGAATAAAAGCTGAAAGGACTGTGTGTGCATTGCTGAATCGTTGCTGCTTCCCTGAAAGGCATTTTCAGAGAAAAGGCATTCTTTCCTATTCTTTCATAGCACATCTTTGATTAAATAAAAAAAAAATGCTTTCTCACACATCCGACTGTAATAAGGGTCATGTGAGGTACAGGATGACCCTTGCTGGCCAGCACATTAGGGCTTTTTTCACTATGTATGACCCGGACTGGGCATTATAGTCATCTACAACTTTGTAAAGTGAGTACAAAATGAGCATAAGGCACTGTGACCACAGCATTTTCACTTATTACTCAATGAGGTAGAAGGCAAGGTCAAGCTCCTCTAAAATTGCAGTCTTCTTTAGAAATTGTTTTATTTTTTATTGCTGCTGTGAGGTATACCAATAAAGCCAGCCTAAGCACACAGGAATTTCAACTCTGTATCTACCCTAAAATCTTTACATTTCCTTTAAACTCTCACTCACAAGGAACACAAAGCCTACACCATGGTTAACTTTCTAGAGTGTTGTAGGGTACCACTATGCTTCCCTCAGACCTGGTCAGCTGAGGGCCCTGGGATTGATCTGTCAGTATAAAGCAAAGCAAATAGCTAGTGCCAGGACTAGACTCTATCTCCCTTAGTTTTGGAGAAGTTTTGGGAGAAAGACTAGAAAAAGAGAAAGCTGGGGAGGAAACAGCCTGCTGCCATCAGTGTTTAAACTGCAGAGGTTATGGCTAGTGTCTCTGCCAAAGCCTCAGGTCCACAGCTTGATGTTTCTTTTAAAAATCTCTAAACAGACAAGGGCAGTCCAGTGTTCTAAATTTCTGGCTCACCTATAGTTTCTTATAGCATCCATGGGCAAATGTTAACTACCACGTAGGTATGTACGTATATATACATGTGTATGTAGGCACATATATATATATATGTATGCACACAGACGTGTGTGTATAAGGATTTTCTACAGTCTTCCAAGTCCAAACTTAGTGTCTGTTGGCTCTGCGTGCACCAAGATCTAACGAACAATAGGTCTGTGCTTTGCAAGAATATTACCTTCATAAAAGTTTTGTGTTAAATGAAATTTAGCTCGTTAATTTTATTTCCATTTACAGTGCAGAGAAGGGTGGTGGCAAAGTGTTCTCTTGATGGAAAAATCCAAATAGTTTGGGAAAATATGCATTTCTGAACTTTGAGAATCTGTTTACAGACCGTGGGGAATATAAAATAACGTATTTATTGAAAAGGTCTTGATGGAGTCTTTTTGAAAGCCTATGCCTGAAATAGTCTCTGCATTTAAGAATCAGAGAACTTTGTGATTTGCTTCCTCGGGACAGAGCCTATCATACCTCCCAACAGCAACCTATTTTTGCAGAGGGAAAGAAATGTTAAATGCCATGACTGCTAGACTGGGAACTTAGTTCAGCTAACATCAGGTTTACGACCTAGAATGGAGGTAAATGGCCAAACCTGATCAACACCCCATTAATCTAAGGATGATCAAGTAACATTGTAGTTGGCAAAGCCACAAATAACCATGTAATAACTTTGTAATTCTATGGTAATTTCTTACACATGGTTATTGATGCCCTGTAAAATAGTGTGTTACCAATAATCCCATATTGCCTTTCTGCTCTTAAATATAAGGTCACTGACAGACCATGACTGTTTAATGTACTTTCAGTCTCAAACAGAAATCTTATACAATGGTTATAAAAATGAACCTCAGTGGGTGACCCTCTTTGCTCTTCTTTAATTTTTTTTTCCTCAGAACATATCACATTTACAACAGTGGGATTCTAGATAATTTGATAGACTTAATTTATACTTAGCCTTTTCTTTCCACTTTTCACTTACCTACAATTAGTGTTTTTAACAAAGATTTGGGTTGCGTAGGCTGTACCCATGTTCAGGGGTAGAGACCAGGGACCTAGTTAGTAAGGCAAGTCACTCCTATGCTAGGATTCAAACCACCCCAAACCCAATCAAATGCCACGGTACTGTGCCAAGCAGCTTCGGCTTGTTTTGTCAGTCACGGGTGAGTTGATAAGAAAAACTGGATGCTCCCATTCTAGTCTCCTATTTTAAAGACACCTAGAAATCAGCTGAGTGCCAGAAAGACCTGTCAGAACAGGGGAAGCAGGCACAGACACTTGCCTGTGAGATAAACTAGTGTGCTGCTAGCTTTGTGTCTCTCAGCCCTGGACCTTATTGGACTTAAAATAACTGTAAATTTTAATATAAACTTTTCTCTTCTACCTGTGTGCAGAGAAACCTGTATTCCTCCATAAGTTACTATTTTTCTCTGGAGGAATTTTTAGGTGTTTCTATATAGTGGATCTCAGTCATACTCTAGGTTTTTTCCTTCGTTCTTGTTAGGAAAAATTGAAAGGAGAGATGAATTCTAATTTTAATCCTTGGTCTTAAGTACTCCTAAAATTACAAAATATTTGGAACTGAATTTACTCTGTATTTCAGGGCTAACCCTTTTGTGTTGGTAAACCAGATATTGGAAAAATATGGATCTGGAGTCAAATCTGATTTTGGCAATTTATATATAGCTCTAATTTGGAATATCAAATGAATTAGCAATAAGGCCACAGAAAGCTCAGTCTTGCACTATTAAAATGGATGTGGGGTTTTGCAATTGACTGCAAGGAGAGCAAGATCAGGCCTACAGTCAAGAAACACATCAAGACACAAGATCCCACAGCTGGAGCAGGTCTGGTGATGTGCTGGGCACCTCAGAGCAACCACCACGGCTCAGCATCCCCTAGGCTTTGACCTTTAACAAATCCACAGTCTGAGGCAAGGAGATAGTTGCACAGTTTAAAATCAGATTTTCTTCTTTCACTTACGTATGGTTCTGAGATTGTGAAAGTTATTTTTATGTCTGTAATTCATCAGGGCTGGTATGTTTTGTACAGCAAGGCAGCAAAATTTAATTGCAGTTATTATCATTCCTACACAGAGGAGATGTGTAACTGGGGTTTTATAATGCTCTCCAAGAAGCTGTTGAGGACAAAACCAGGTCAGCCTTTTTAGAAAAACAAACAACATAAAAAGTGCTACAAGATGTAAGATGAATCCCAAGAATAGTAACCTTCCTCTACATACAAACGAAAGCGCTTAGTCCTGCCAACAGGATCCTTATGTAAACACCACGAGCTGTCCCCGCACTGCAGCCCCACAGAGCGGAGTGCGTAACGATTCGCTTGCAAGGGGGAATCATTCTCAGGATCGGGCCCCCAGCAACTTCATATTCTCTTTGGCCTGGGTGGAATTAACATATGACTAGGCTTTCTTTCACCAACTCTGATTGTCAGGTAAACAGGCTTCAGGAAAAATAGAGCCATCTGTGCCTAGAAATAGCAGAGAGTTCCCCTGGCCTATAAACCCGCTGGAAGCCACATATACTGGGCTGCGCTGGGTGCTAATGAATAAGAGCAATGCCTCAGTCTCTGGCTTGACACGATGTTCTTCAAAATACACTTCTGAATTTAATTAGTTTTTAGAAGTCTGTTTATGTATTCTGTATACAGCTGTGTAGCACAAGGAATCATGCGGTTTCTGTGACCTTTTGTTGCTCCTTGCAGTGTTTTCTCTGATGCTGCCTTTCAGCCATTCCTTTCGCCCCATCATGTTATCACGTGCATTGCACACATCCCTTAAAGACACAGTTTGGGATGCAAACTTTGTTTACATGTATATGATAATGTACATCTACAAAGAAGATACCTTCTGTATACTCTGTACCAATAAGAAAATCATAAAACTACTTTCCAGTGTTGATGACTGGGACATAACTGGTGTTCTCCATGGCACAGAAATCCCTGTTGACCCTCAGAGTTGTTGGCAGCATTCATTCTTTACACAGACCCTTATTAAACAGCTTTTGACTTGGGCATTGGTAGACCAGAGGACATCGCACAGCCTGTCGACCCTGCTCCTAAAATACTCTACTGCTGTCACTGGATGAAGCAGTCCCTTCAACCCTGTGTCAAGCCAGTCTGTCTGTACCTTGTTGTTTGGAGCTGCATGCTTAAAGCTTGCTGTGGCTGCTGGTCCCTTGAAGAATGAGAGGGAGGCACCTTTCTCAGCTTAGGCTAAGTGCATGAGTGGCTGCTGTCAGTAAGTACCTATCTGGCCATCCCAGGCAAGAGGACCTCTGAATCTGACATATTGGAGAGGGAAACCTAAGAAAGCCAAGATAAAAGTTCCCCCCAGAATCCACCAAACTCTCTCTAATAGCGGCTAGCAGCATTTGCTTATGGAAAAGGTGTTAGAAATGGCACAAATCTACTGCCACAGTCCCCAGGGATACCTCTGCTCTCTGGCCAACCTGGACCATGAGGCTCCACTCACTGGCAGCAGTGCCCAGAAAATACTGCAAATGCTTTCGCATAACGGATTGTTTGATTTTGCTAAGGTACCTTGATCCTTTTTATGTTTGCCCAGGGGAGAGGCTAGTCATTCAGGTAGAAGTCTAAGGCTTAGGGCTCAGAAGAGAGTCACTGCAGTCATTCTCCCAGACAGAGACCAGAATACTAGAAGTGTACTTCGTGGGCTCTTGGCCTAAAAAAAATTGGAGCGACAGAATGGGTTGTTAAAATTTCTATAGAACTCCTTTGCTCGTGTTCCAATTCTTTCTGTTTTGTCCTTACCTGACACTGAACATATTTTACTCTGACCATTTAAGGAAAACCACCATTTTTGTTACTTAAAAAAAGCATAAGAAGCTTCAGATGGAACATTATTGCCAGATAAGAAGGTCAAGAATCAAATAAAGCTTTCTTTCAAGTGATCAGCCATATTCCAGAAAGAAAACCCTTATTAGAAAGAAACTGTGCTAAACGCAAACTCTTTAAGGCTTTGACTTTCACATGTATATATTACAACTCTAAGCACCCTTCTTGTTATTCAGATGTTGACTGTCTAGTTGGTGGTGACCCTGTGGTCCTTGTTCTTAATTTCTATTTTGGGCTACGAAACAGCCTTTACTGGTAGTCATTTAATTTCCAGGAATGTCCTAAATTTAGAGGTATCATATAAAGCTGGATATAATTGTGCCCTGGGTTCAGGGGAAGTTCACAGGCTGTGTTGAAGAGAAGATGGCACTTACCTTCAGATACTGTGCTCAGGTTCCCCCACTGGTACTTGGAGCTATGGTAGAAATTAAGGGTGAACCTAAAGGCTGCTCTAATCTGTATTTCATCTGCAATGTACACCAACAAGGAGCACAATGATGTAAATTCTGGTCTTGCAAACATAGATTCTGCCTTGATTTGTATAAAAGTATTATACAAAACACAATGTTCTTGTGAGGTTAAACAATCATAGGATAGAATCATAGAATTATTAAGGTTGGAAAAGACCTCTAAGATAATCAAGTCCAACCATCAGCCCACCCCCCCCAGGCCTCCTAAGCCACACCCTGAAGTGCCACGTCTACACGGTTTTTGAACACCCCCAGGGATGGTGACTCCAGCACCTCTCTGGGCAGCCTGTTCCAATGCCTGACCACTCCTTCAGTGAAGAAATTTTTCCTAATATCCAATCTAAACCTCCCCTGATGTGACTTGAGGCCATTTCTTCTTGTTCTGTCACTAGTGACCTGGGAGAAGAGACCAACCCCCACCTCACTACAACCTCCTTCCAGGTAGTTGTAGAGAGCGATAAGGTCTCCTCCTGAGCCTCTATTTCTCCAGGCTAAACACCCCCA